>CAJNIZ010010812.1:0-11704 GCA_905231905.1 Symbiodinium pilosum | reverse complement strand
CCTTAAACCACATGTCTCGTCCCAAGGGCTTCCGAACCGCAGCGCGCGTTGGAATGGGATCCATGGCTAAATCTTGTCCAGCCGTTGACAGCCTTGGATCATGCGTCCATCGCGCTACGACTCCCTAGGGCTACAGCTTTGAACGCGTGCCTGCCGGGAATTGACGCGCATTTACCAGCCTTAGAGCCTTCACGTGTGTACCTGTTACTCGTATACTGGTACTTGGGAGCATCTGTCTTCACAAGAACTGCGACAAGAAAGCCCAACAACGGCATCTTCAAGGAATAATATACTACTTTCTAGTATGATATACTTTATGATACTGAAAAATACTATGTTATACGATATTATCCTATTTCCCAACATAGAAGCCAAGTGAAGTGGTCAGATTATTGCTGTCTGGGCTCGGTACAAACTGGGTCGGCAGGTTGCAAGACACCTTTCGCGGAAGCCGTGGGAAGGGGCAGGGTTGTGTGTATGCACAAGCAACCAGGGTTCTGACAGGGCGCACGTGTACATACAAGAAGTTTGTAGAAAAGCCCGGTTGATACAAAAACAAACATGCAAGGAGTCGGGCCCAGAGGCCTAAGCCCCAAACCCTTAGCCCTATATAATCCCCTATATAACCCGCCTTCAAGGAGTTTAGACCCTAAACCCTACTAGGACAGAAAGTGACAGCTTGGGCACGGCAGCCAGACCATTTCCATCGGCAAGCTGGGCACCCTTTGAAAGGATGCCTGAGCCATGGAGATTCAGCCGGGTTTTATATATATATATAGATTTCGACCTATACATACATATACATCTGTACATAAACATATACAGAGAAGCCTATTCATGTATGTAGGTAGTGTAGATTATGATGTGGTGCAAGATTTCCGGGAGCCCTCCTAAACCCTAAACCCGAGATATTTGAGTCAGCTTACAGCCGGCTTACAGCCTTGGATCCTTCTAAGCAAAGTCTCCGCAGCAATCTTGGTTTAGGGTTTAGGGGCTGGTCAGGAACTTAGATTAAGTCACTATAACAAGGGCAGCCTATGATTCAATACATATCCATATTGAACTAACTTGCCTTAAGCTCCTTAACAACTATAGCATTGAAACATTCACCAAACAAATATGGGCAGTTTTCCACGCACAAATGTAGAACTTCATGCGCATGTAGAATACACATATATATATATGTATGTATTCCATAGACACATACAAATACAGATACACATAATGACATGTGTATAGATATGCACCCATACAAAACCCCAACAAACGATGTGTTAAGTTCCTGTTGTAGCGACCCCACAATCCACACCTGTTGTAGAAAGATCCTTCCCGCAAGCGTCAGTGAAGCAAAAGCAAATGAGGGCCTCGAACAGCTTCATAGCCTTGCTAGGCAACATATCACTAAGGAGGATGTGCACACATCCATTATAATACTTTCGTCACTACATATATATATATATATTTGCATCAGCTATTTGCTAGAGTATGACACCTTGTCATCTTGCATGTATTTCTTTGATTGAGGAGGCCCCTCAAGAAGTGCTGTCGCCACTCCTGCAAGAGGATCAGGCCAATGATGGACGACCCTGTTTTGATCTAGTTCGGTTCTGGTGTCCTAGCAGACCCCAAACCATGCCCGTCAAATCAATCCGAAGGACCCTCGGAACCGTCGGAGGCCTGAGGAAGGACCTGTTTCTTACTTCGCCTAGTGTTAGGGGAGAGGGGGCGAATCCCAAGATTAAAGAGGAGGGTCTCTCATGAATATGCACATATCTTGACATATGAACATATATATATACACATAATATCTCTTTCTCTCTCTCTCTCTCTCTCTGGCTCTCTCTCTCTCGCTCTCTGAGCTCTCACAGCTCGAGCAGCTCAAAAGCAGGAATTGCCAAGGCTCTGTTGGTTTAAAGGACCTCTAACCTGGGTTCAGGGTTTAGGGTTTAGACCTCTAACCTTCAATGCACGCCGCGTACTTTTTAAAAGGGGTGTACTACCCGTTAAGCGCTGCAGGCTCTTCTGCCACTGCCATAAACCCTAAACGCTAAGGCCTAGAGCATGTTACCCCCAAACCTTGAAAACAAAACCCTACATGCCTTCAAAGTTAAAAACTGACTTGATAAGGGATTGGTTTCCATGTTCTTTCCTATTCATCTAGGATCCTCTATAACCCTTTTGCATCCAGCCTGCCCGCTGGGATGCAACTCCCCGGCCACTTGCTTTAAGCAAGGTGCCCTACATCAAAACCCTAAACCCTGAACACTAGACGCTACCCTAAACCCTAAACTTCCCTAAACACCGAAACTTTGACCCTAAACCCTTCCACTGCACTGCCTTGTGTTGAGATGGCGTAGCCAGATATGGGGACGCTGTTGGAGGAACCGCCTTGGCTCAAAAATGTTGCATCATCGAACCTCAACCAAAACGGTCACTGAAGAAGCTACAGGATATGATAGCTTGTCCAAATTGTGGTCATGTTTGGGGTACCTTAAATGTTAGGCCCTATATTGTGATGGGGACCCAAAAAGGGACCCGTCATCCCAAATACCGCCCGAATCAGCTCAAATGGTCTCGGGGGGCCTCACTTCTGGTAGATTCTTCCTGTGGAAGTTCCCCAGGTTTGCAGTTTGCTCTGAAGCCCGCCGTATTGCCTGGCAGCTCCAAACAGGAACCTCCAAACAGATCCTACGAGTGAGTAGGTGATGTACACCCCAGCACGACAACCCCACAATTTGAAATCATAATTTGATAATTGTTGTTTTGTTTATTATAGTATAATACAGTATAATATAGTATAATATCGTAAAATTATCGGAAAGTTCCTATGCCCCTCCAACCCTCCAAACAGAACTTCCTAAGAGGAGTCATGAGCTTGAGGATGTGGAGAAAAGCCATGGGTTTAGAGTTTAGGGGGTCTCAAGCTCGACTCTAGACCCCAAATCCTAGCACCGGAAAAACAAACAGCAACAGCATTGCCAAAGATCCCACATCACACGCTGCAGGAGCCTACATCTTTAGCAGTATAGATGCCTCGCCTGATTGGTATAAAGGTACCTCAAGCAGACTTCAACATGCTTCTGTTGTTTATTTAACCTTCTATAGTAGGAAATAGCGAGGGCGGTTTCATACCTGACTGATTCTCAAAGCTAGCTCTGGGTATGTAAGCTCTCTCAAGCAAAGATCTTCCCCTAAGCCCGTATGATTCTGAGAGTCTGAGAGCGCACCATTTGTGGACAAAAGCTTACTTCCTCAATGGAGGAAAAAGGCAGCTACAGCTTACTTCTCAGCGTGCTGGTGCAAAATCTACCAGAGTTCGTTGCCTTGGTTCTCCTTTTATGAGACGTGTAGTACTGTAGACCCTCGACCCTAAACTGGCGAAACCCCACTAGTAAACTTGATAATACAAACCGTCATAGTAATACTAGTAATACTACTGAGCACTTGTACACTTGGTGCAGCCGGGGCACCAAGGGCATCAAAGAGCTGCCCTAACGTCTGTGCCTGCAATGATTCTGTGAACCTCTGTCTATGACGCGGTACTCTGGCGTTACAGAACCACTTGTCGAGGGCTGCTACAGGGCAACTAGAGACATACAGTAAACAAGTTAGCATTTCTTTGCTTTGGAGGGGTTGTGTGTTGTTCTGCTTCAGGTCTGCTATCAGGTCCTATATATGATTGTAAACGCTGGGCAGGCGTCGGACAATAAACAAATGCACCACACTCGTGATTTCCTTAGAAAAATAACAGCGATCCCCGGCGGCGCTCGTGGTTGCAGGGATGTGGCTCTGTAAGCCCTCATGAACCTCCATCAATCTTACGGGTTTAAGGCCTTCAAGCTACAGATCTAGTGAGATGCCAAAGTCTGCTATGCAAAAATATTGTTCAGAGTGCAGGCCACCGGCTAGGGGTCGTGAGCGCTATGTTCAGCTACACGAAGGTTCATACTTCTCACAACTCTTTAGTTTTTCGTGTAGCGCTGCCTCAAATGGGGCTCAATTGCTGGAGATACAGTCGGCAGCATTTTTTGAATTTGTACTTACACGGCTTTCCACCCTGCTCGCCCCTTCACAAGCACCGTGGATTACACTCTGCAGTTTGCAAGACAGGGCGGGACTTGTGCTGGTACAGGAATGGCATGAGATGAGGTGGGGCTCTCTTCTGTGTTGCATGCACATCTAGAGCTCTACTTGCGTTGTACTTAAAGATGTCGCCCGGTCGAAGCTTTAATGACTTGCTGATGCAAACCCTTAATCAGTTTCCGTGACCTAGATTAGGTTCGCACCCTCAGGGCTCCAAAAAGTTCACTGGCATCTAGACATCTTCCCCGGCTTCTGAACCACCCTGGAAATCCCCGTTGCAAGGCCCATCTCTCAAACGAACACAGGACAAAAGGACCAGAGGCTGCCACTGGAAAGAGAAGTAGCGGGCACAAAACCGTTGGTCTGAAGACTTTGCACAAAGAATTTAAGAAGGCTGCTCTTGGCGCCACAACGCTCGCCAAAGCATGCATTACTTTCCATTAATCCGGGATCCTAGCCCACGCGCTCCGTCTTAACATGTGTTAGGGAGTCAGCATCAGTCTAACGGCCCAAGGTCTCATCACGGTACATATGAAGGTCTCTCGAGATTTGTGTACCCAAGGGAACTCAAGGATGTACCAGAACCATCCGCGGGTCCAAATTGTTTAAAAATCTCCGATATAGTGGGGAGCCTTGATAATTGGTGGCTCGGACGAAAAAAGAAACAGCAAAGTCTGAGACCATGCCCAGCCTAGTTAGGGTCAATGGGAAAGCCCCTGTACTTAAAACATTACGCACCTAGAATTCTGGGTTCTACAATGCTGGGGGGACCCTAGGTGGTGTAAGAAGTCCTCCGTCAATAGTACTTGTACACTTTCAAAGGAAGCGGTCCTTGCATCCTTGGGCATCCGTGGCATTGGTGTCATTCGTTGCGTTCCTTAAGGTCCACACTCTCTTCCAACTTAGCTTCGGGACAAAGTCCAGGTACATTAGAGGAGAAGCCATCAGTGCTGCATCTGCCGGTTTGGGGCTTATAGGGCTTAGGGACCCATTTCCAGGGCATGGGATAAGCAGAGTGAGATAAACACGTGTAGTGGAGCTTCCATAAATGGGGCGACCCCCAACAGACCCCAATAAACTTTAGTTCGTGTTACAGGTACCCCCCCCACATAGCGACCCCTAGTTTTGGCAAACCTAATCCCCATGGACCCCAATACAATCCCAGTTTCCATGTCAATCTCCCTTGTCTTTCCATGCGACCCTCCAATATTGGGATCATTTCCCTATGATATACTTTCCCTATCCACTTCATTTTCCATTTGATTCTCCCTCACTGATATTGGCTCATGCAGCCAGAGCGTTGGCACAAGAGCAATTCAGCTTGCCATGGGGTACCCTTTAGGGAGTCCGCATACGAATGGTTGTGATTGTAGTATTTTAGTGTATATACGTGGTTTAAAAACCATGTTTGGATTGGGGTATGTTTTGGGGGTATGTTTCGGGGGATGTTTCGAGGTATGTGTCGGGGGATGTTTCGTAGTGCCGGGCTCTTGACGAAAGGGACGCTGTGGGGGTATGTATCGGGATGTGTATCGAGGTATGTATCAAGGTATGTACTGGGGTATGTATCGGAGGGGTCGAACATGCGCCTTTTCATGAACTCCCGACCCTTACTATTTCGGTAAATTACCGCACGAACTCTTTCATACAAACGGTAAGCAAGGGGCACTGAAGAAAAACCTTCTGGTATGATGTAATGTCGCCGCATTTGTACAGAGCTACACATTTGGAGGGGCATAACCACACTCAAAAACTCAGCCTCATGATCAGCACCCCTCCCCAATTTCATAGAAGACATTAGAAAACTTAAAGGGGCCAAGAGTACTGTTAAAACGGATCCTCATAATAATGAATAAGGGGGGTTCTGAGGTCATAAGGGACTTACAATAAAAGATCCAAAGGAACTAGAATCCGCCTTGATGTCCCGGGCTTTAATTGCGTATATAGTTTTCCACGACGAAATCTATATCAAAGATAAATGCAATTTCAAGTTGTTCAATTTCCATTGCTACATCGGTTTCGACTGGATTTCAGCATGAAATAGAGTGCTATGGATTTGCGTAGATTTTCATTAAGTTTTTGACCTTTTCAAATAGGTTCTAGTTAGGTTTTAGTTGCATTCAGCAGGAATTAGATTTTAAGTAGACTGCAATGATTGTATAACGCTTTTCAATTTACTAGGTTCACAGTGGAAACCACACGGGGATCCAACAGTTCTCCTAGTAATGAATGCTCCGGGCAAGTGTTGAATTGGAGAGGAAGACGTTTATTCTTGATGGCAAGCCATTCACTGCCGGGAAGGTAGCCCAGTCTAGTCCGAATTGTTCTGCCCAAATCGCAGATCTAAAGCGCTCTGCTCCTAATATCTCTTGCGGCTGTCTGAACTTGAGAAGGCTGCGACACGAAGGATGTTATGAGATGGTTCCCTTGTTTCGTCTGCAGTTGCAGCAAGAGTCGTTGGATCTAGAGGCCGTTGCGCTGGAGCGCGGCTCTGTCTTGAATTCAAGTAGCCCTTGACAGCGAAGAGCGTGCAGTGCAGACTCAATCTCACCTTTCCCACCCTACCCGCAGCGGAGCCACACCGCCGCGATGCAGAGCACCGCATCTTTTCCCAGAAAATGCTTGCTAACCCCGTCTCAGAGGGAACGATAGACCTTCCAGCAAAACCCTAAACCCTAAGCCCTAAACCCAAAAATCCTTGGACCCATCTTTGCCAAGGCTCAACTCGAGGCACGCCCAGTCGCCGTTGGTTGTGGCCTTACTGTTGGGAAATATTGACTGTAGCTTATTCATATATATATATATAGAGATATAGACCTATAGCCTTTTAAAGCCTTCAACATGCAGCTGCGATTTGGTTTGCTATCTACGTTGTCTGGGGGGGAAGTGCTCCACAGAGTCTCTGCGGAACATCAAGATTCCCGACTGCTCCTGACCGCAAGTACAATGTACATCCGCAAATACATCTGCGAGGTTTAAGTCTTTGGTAACATGATGGTCCCAAATACAGCTACATCGGGAGGTCCTGCGCAAACAGCCGCGAGGTCATGGTGATCAGTTCGGCTCAGGGCTTAGGAGCCTCTTCCCTCCTTCCTCTAGTTTAAGATGCATGCTCTGATGCTCACCCCCTGCCGCAGTCCCAATGAGAACGTGCGGGACTTATTTTGTTCTTGGCGAACAACTTGACCCTTGCATGATCTTACTCACATCAAGAACGGGAACTGTTGGGGTCTTACTCACATCAAGAATGCGAACTGTTTCACGCCAAGAGAAATGCAAGAAATGCAGGAGAGCGTGCACGTACGTATACATATGTGGATATGGCGACCGAGAACTTGGCTGGAGAATTTGAATCTTTGTTGGTATCTACAATCCATGTACTCGGATCACCGCTGAAAACTGCATGTCGGCATGCCGCGGCACTACCGCCATCCTAAAACTTAAATCCTAAACCCTAAGCCCTAAACACTAAGTCCGAAACCCTGTGAGCCCTAAATTCTAAGGCTTTATCCCGAGACCCTGAATCCTAAATCCAGCACCCTGAACCCTAAATCCTAGTCTCTAAGCCCTATCAGGCCAGTGACTTCAGACGTAGCCCTAGGGGTCCCAAGAACCCAATAACGCGTACTTAGCCAGACCCCCCGGACCACCAACTACCTTTGACTAGGGTTTATGTAGGACTCCAATGTAGGACCTGTTTGTGAGTAGTGGTGTATAAGGGGTACTTGGGTGGGGAGCCTAGACCTATACTACAAGTCCTATTCCCAAAATCCAACTATTCAAATAACCGTTTCTTGGGTACCACCACCTAGAGCCCTAAATCCTAAACTGCACCCGCGCAGTCAAGGCGCTGTGTCGAACGCCAGCAATGCGCAGTCCACATTGTCATTGAGTGTGGAAAGCAACCTGGGATTTTCTCCAGAAAGCCCTAAAGGGGGACCACGGAATCCCTTCATGACCCTTATATATCTTTGTACGTGTATATATACATATATGTATATATGAAGGATTATGAAGGCTTACAGGGAATGGCATGTAATAGGGGAATGAGTAACCAGTCGGACGTTACAAGTTTCTTGAGGGGCTATTGCGGAGAAACTCTTGGCAAGGAAGGGGGAGCCTTCCAACGACAAGGATAAAGCAAGTGCGAAAATCGAGTGAACGGATATGACTTACGCTGAAAATCCTAGACCCTGCGTGTTGAAATCCCAACCTAGCAAGAAAGAAGAACTCTGGGAGCAAAGGCTGTTGCAAGCTCTGGAACTTCAGCACTAGCTATCACACTAGAATCGGCTGGTGACCGGGTGTTCATACAATAAACTGAAGCCATCATAGCTTTTCACGTGGCAAAGACAACCTCTCAAAACAATGGTTCATTTTTTGCACGGCCGGGGTAGTAGCAATAGTAAAGTTGGCATGCATCAAACAGAGGCTTGACAATGTTCCAAGACTGAAGTTTGTCTCCTTAACGTTTGTCACCGTAGGTTTGGGGTCTCAAGAACCCTAATTAAGGGCTATCTTCCATGGCTATAGGGATCCAAACCCAAGGCTACAAACACTGGACCCTTGGTAAGCCTACTATTGACGCTCATATCTCTGACTGTACGGCCCGGATGTGGGAAAGGATCCTGTGAACTGAATTTTCATGCAGCTTGTAGCAGCGCCCGCCTACTGACTCTGCATGTCTTCATTGTTCCGATGGCAACATGAGACAGGAAATCCGCAATGACTTGGGGAGATGAAACAAGCCATTTCTTTGCTTTGGGGGGGGGGGGGTATGCCGCGAATGCTGACCCTGCTCGAAGCTGAGAGTGCTGCACTGACTGAGCTCCATTTTCTTGATCTTCCAGGTGGATGGTCACCTGAAGCAGTCTCGACAGAAGTGATCATTTTCTGTAGTTCCGTGTCATAGGCAATCCAAGTTTGACCGAAGCTGATCCCAGTAAAGGGGCTATAATATAGGGTATTATACTATTGCTTAGCACGGGCTGCTTTAGCTTCAGGAGGATGTTGTGCTCTCGGTTTCCTGATTCCAGCACCTCACGAAGATCACCCAAGACATCGTCAGGTGCCTTCCAGACGCAGGGCCCAGCCTTCGTGTTTACAGTCCAGGGATAATCCTTAACCCTAAACCCTTAGGGTTTAAGGCTTAGGGATTGCGATTTTCTGTGTGAACGAACAGCTAGTTGCTGAAGAGCCAATCCCAAGTTCTGTCCTATGGACGGGGTTTAAGGTTTTAGGGTGAATTCAGTGGCTGGGTATTCCTGCTACACCCCATACAGAAAGCTCATGAATGCAAGTATGCCGCACATCTCCTCAACTCCTGGACCCCATATTCACCCCAAACTTGCAATCGCTATCATGCCAACCTACTTTTGAAGGTGTCTTCTCAAAAAAAAGTAAGAAGGTACCACTCTTGTTACTCACTAATCTACTTCAACCTGTTCTTACTAACTTCAAGGTGTGTCGGCAAGTGCTCCAGAGAAAATCGAACACCCACTAAGTTAGTGCAGTGCTCCGACATTACACCTTGCTAAAGCCCCAGAAGTGCAAGCTATGGCAGCTATGGAACTCAGAAGCCCACTAAACATGACTGAAGGCTCCGTGAACACGGCTGCCGCAATTCTTGAAAACCACTGAATCCACAGAGGTGAGTGACCTGCTGATCCACAGAGAAATCCGACACCAGCGCTGGCGTCACGGCGTACATCTCCTGCTTTATGAATTGCGAGTCCCTCACTGGAAAAAAGCTCATGAAGCACTTGCTGATTGAGAATGTGATGTCGGTGTCCGTAACTTGGATTCAATGGACGCGGCTGGCAGTGCAGAAGGTATGGATGGCTGGGGTTAATTCAAACCCTGTAAGTCGTCTTGTGATGTTGAGGAAAACGCCGAAGAACCTAGGAAGAAATTAGGTCAGAACACTTGGGAACAACTAGTGCTTCCTATGGTGGCAAGCAGGAGGGACTGCAAGTGGTCACCTGAGTGTACAGGGCCAATTCAAGGCCCGGCCAGAACCACGGGCGAAGCCCAGTGTTCTTCTGGGTTCTCGTGCTACTCCATATGTCTCGAAATAACTATACACATGAAGGAGAATCACCTCACCCTAGAGATAAATATCAAACCTCTCCAACCCAATCACAATCAACATTCCCCTCATAATGAACATTCCCTTATGTTGTAATGATGTTATTAGACGCGGGTTGTCATTCGGAATGCTAAGGATGTTCATTAGTGGCTGGGCACAGCAATATCCATCATGCCAGCAATTCTCAAAACAGGGCTCCCCTTCTTGCAACGCACCCAAGATCAGAGGACCCTAAACCCTAAACCCCCATTTTGGGGGGGCCACCCGAATTCTGCCGCCCTCGGCCACCAACACGTGAAGCCCCCGACCTGCAACACTAACGTCAGTTAGAAACAATACACCGTAACACCCTACATGGCGCTTTGCAGCCCGCCTCCTCTGGGCTAGCAGGAAAGTGAGTGGCTAACCAACTGACTGCAGTCCAGTGACAGGATAAGGAGTGTACGAGAACATCCGAGATCCTTCTGGCGCGGAACCTTCACTGGATAAAGGTGCCTTATCACAGGATCACATACTACCCCTACCCTAGCACCCACCCCCCAAATAAGGCTCACATTGGGATAGCAAGTACAGGCTCCCAACTCTTATGAGGCCCTTGCTGGGAGGTAGCCTAAGGAAGTGAGGCAGTTTGCCTATCCCCATGATATCCCCCTCTGAGTAACCCCCCCACCCACCCAATAAACACGTACATCCCATAAACTTTGCATATGTCTTATATATATATATGTATATATAGGAATATTCACTATAGGGCTGTGGGGTTGGTTGGGGGGTATCCTTTATGGCGCCTTGTAGAAGTATGTAATACTTGAACACATTATAAAGGTTTAGGGTTGCGGGTTTAGGGTTTTGGGGTTAGTAGGGAATAAGGGAACAAATCGTAGTGGTTAAGGGTTAAGGGTTGCGGGTTTAGGGCTTTGGGGTTAATCAGTAGGGAATACGGGAACACATTACATAGGGCTTATAATAAGGATTAGGCTCCTTCTTCCCTACTAACCACCAGTAATAATGCGGGTTTAGGGTGTGGGTTTCCAGGGTTTCTGGCTTCCCAAGGTAATATGGATTTGAATATTTGGTGGTAAATACGTATGTGAGTTACCAAAGTTGAATGGACGTGGGTTCCTTACTGGGGACTTTCTTAGGGACCTCACTAAACTACGAGAAGGACCCCTATATCCCACCTTAGTGGTCCCTTGGTAAGCCTGTATTGACAGCAGCTCATATGTGTAAGGAAGACCCCTGCTTGCTGGAAAAAAAGCCAGGGCTTCCACAAAGGGGGGGGCAATTAAACCTAAATGCGACGATCCTCCTGTTACAGTGGGCAATCAGGGCCCTAAACCCTAAACCCTAAACCCTCTAAGCCCTAAACCCTAAACCCTCTAAGCCCTAAACCCTAAACCCAAAACCGCGTCCAGCACAAAGCCAGTACAGTGATACCAGGCGTGTCCTAAGCTTTGGCCATGCCACCTTTTGTAGTTTCCATTTTCTTTTCCATTATCCTTATATACTCTCAATATACACCCTATAACCCCT
>CAJNIZ010010809.1:0-11710 GCA_905231905.1 Symbiodinium pilosum | reverse complement strand
CCTGGTTATTGGGGAAGAGAGTTGCAAGTAAATTAAGACCTTTTTAATTCCATATTTACGGGCCGTAACTGTAGGGGGGATTGACCTAAGATTGGGCTACTTTAGCCCAAAATGGTACAGTCGTACATCGGGGTGGTAAGTAAGTCGACCATGATTATGGGACCCTTGCTTTGAAGATGATTTCGAAAGCTAGAGGCAAATATGAAATTCAGCTGTAACTTAAGCTAGAATAATCAGAAATAGATACGGAAGCCTTGGATACTGGTCACAAATAAGGCCTAGAACCCTAAATAGTAAAGCAATGAAGTTTCGAATGTCTTGGGCTTCAGAGTATGGGCTTTTACATTGTGCGTTTCATGGCCAGCTAAATGCAGTTCACCCATGACCCTACTGGTGGTTGCCGCGGAAGAAATGATGAATACTGGGCTCCTTTGACCCAATTTGGTAGGAACAGAAGGAAATTGTAGACTTTTGTTGCAGCCTACTTCCCGATACTCAAGGGGGAGCGAGGGAGAGAATACGTGTACCATTGAAGGGGATCTTACAGGGATTGTTATAAGGATCCGCTCCCCNNATCCAAAAAATGGAACCCCCGAATAATCCCCTAGTTTCCCCAATGTAGTAATGGGTTCATATTGGGGGGTTCCATCTTTTGGATCCTTTAGGGGGTCTTGGTAAGTGTACTTGCTGGTTGCGGTGCTACCACAGGAGCGGCCTTGGTTCAGGATTGCATGTGGAAGGTCGTCAGAATCATGGAACCCTTGGGTCCGTAGTATAATATGGTCCCGAAAATTAGGGTAATTACCTTCGAAGAAAGGGCCATGTTTTGACAATTCCCTTGATAAGGCGAAGGTAATCTGATTAGTTCTGCACCCAGCACCCAAGCTGTACCAGAACTTAAGCTGATTTGTGGATGCGTTCTGCTAAAGCCCAGTTAGCCAAGAATATGCAAAAACATGTTTTGATTTTACCGCCATGAGCGTCATGGAGTCATAGAAGATCCAGCTTTTTGTGGCCCGCCAAATCAGTGTTGAACCATTTTCAACGTGCGTTAATTGTAGGGCTGGAGTCAACCTCGGTAAATGGCATGCTAAGCCCTAAACTGTGTTCTGACCCGAACCTCTGCATTCAGCATGAGCCAGGAGGAGTTGAGTTTGTCGGGCTTTTCGAACTCTTTGCTCGAGTGGCATTCTTGATTTAAGGCAACCTCTTCCACAAGTAGGCCACTTAGTCTCGTACTGATCGGCTTGCCGTCTTGTTCTTGCCTCGGCTTCCCTAATCCAGGTACAGGATGCATCTCTGTTTTTGGGCTGCGAAGAAGGCGGCAGAACCTGAAGTCCTGAACAGCTGTGAACCGTGAACCTTAAGCCACGAACACCAAGCCCGCAGCAACCCTAAACCCGAAGTCTGAAGCAACCCTGAAGCCGAAGGGCTACACCAAGGAATTATTCTGTTGCAAAAGCCCTAAACCAAACTTACACCTTCAGCTTCATCTTCTTAGTCTAAGAAGATTAGATGAGCCATAGTCTAAACTCCTAGTATCCCCCTTAATAAGCCCTATAGTAGTCCCATATATACTGCCCTATATAACCACCTTTAAGGAGTGTAGACTATGGTTCAGATGAAAACCTTAAGGTAGTCCTGAAGAGGGACCTCCTAAACCCTCCACCCTAAACCCGAAAACTCTAGACCCTGCAGTCCCTGCTTGGATTTGCTTCAAACGTAGGACTTCACCAAAACTAAAAAAACAATGGTATATAAGATATATGGGAATATATGGGGGTTGTATAGGGGTCAGGTATTGAGGTTTAGGGATATCACCCCCAAGAATGGGGATTCAAATGAAAAAGACAATGCCAGATGACATGGAAACTGGGATTACTTAGTGGCTTATGGGGATTAGGGTTTCTTCGAAAATTAGGAGTCCTTGTTCCCCCAAAAGAAGGATAGTATTTGTGGGTCTATATTGGTGGGGTCCCTCTGTTTATGGAAACTACCAGATATCCCAGGTCCGGTACATACTTCCGAGGGCACTCAATGATGCGACCCTGGAGAGATTTTCATCTGGAGCCTGCCAAGCGTAAATCCTGAAAGCGCTTAGGGTCTAGGAGTTTAGGGGTCTTCGGTTTATCAGGAGTTGTATTCCCAAGTCAGCTCCCCATTACGCCAAAAATCTCAGATCTAGCAAGCCACAAGCACCAACCCTCATTCCAAAATCCTAAGCCAACCCTAAACATCCCAAAGCCAACCCTAAACTCAGACCCCTGCAGTGTTTGGGGTTGCGGGATTTAGTTAATATTTCATAGGAGAGAACTCATGTAGGAACACGTGCGCCTCATACGCAGTCCTGTTTTTGGGAAGTTTGTGAAGCACGCTCCCCGTCGTCAGCACCTGTCGATCGTTGCCTGGGCGCTGGCGACGCTGGGTTTCCGAAGTTCTCCACTGATGGACCGATGTTGGGGTTCTGGGTTTGTTCTGCATGCCAAAATGTTGAAGTTTATGAGTACAGGAACTGCCCCCAGTCAGTAACAGCTGGATAACATGCACAATGCAACTATATAGAGCCCTTCATATGACCCCCCTTCTAGAGTGTCAATGGGCCGGGGCAGGACCCAAAGTGTAGTGCTTACCATTTCTTGTCCTTGGGTTTGTGAAAGATGCCTCAAGGTTTGGAGTCAGTAGGTTCGGGCCTTTCCAGCTCAAGACAGTTAGAACCTTTTGGCCCTAGCCTCCCCTACACCCTGACCCTAAAACCCAAACCCTGAACCCTAAAACCCCTTCATGGTCTGGGGAAATAGACCTCAAGGTGACATCGGCAACTATTGAGGCTCCTGCGGCTCCTGCTTTCCTCATATAATCCCTAGATAAACCCACTCTCCGTGTGATTTTTGATTTGCTTTCCCACCTGGTTCTCTGTTAAGCCTATGTGCCCCTGTGGACGTCTATATAGGATTCAGGCCTCGGCAGCCCCATTATCTACTGCATACCATCTCCACATGATGTCATCTTAACCCGAAAGCCTCTAAAGGCCCCATGAGGGGAGCCCATCCAGGTTTTAGGGCTTAGGGTTCACGTCGCTTAAACTAATATCCCTTCATGGTGTAGTTGTGGGTGGAGTTTGAATAGGCGTAATTATGCTGAGTAGACTTATAATCCCACCTCTAGGTTCCCATAAAACGTTCAAGTAGATAGTTGGAGGTTTTGCCTCTTTCTGTAGAGAATGGTATAAGGCAAGATGTTCGACTTCGACTTTACATATGGTTTGGATTGTGTTTAGGTAGCGGTGACTAGAGCAAACATTTAAACCTGATTGAGAAGGTTGACAAACATCTGATGCAAAGAGGTTGTTTTGAGTTGCAGATGTTATTTTCCCCGTCTGGATGGGTCTAGAGAGCCTGGTGTTTTCCAGGAACCCTAAACCCCTAAACCCCTAAATCCTAAACCCCCAGACCCTAAACCCTGCTTGCTTCAAAACTGCAAGGATGACAACAGAACTCCAAAAGCCGGACTCCTGAGCGTAGCCCGAGATGGCTTTTTGGCGGTTTCTCGAAGAGTTGTGCTGCTGCGGGCGAGGCAACGGCGTGCGTAGCAGACTGAGTTCAAGATGGGAACGACCTCGGAGTAAAGCGAGTAAAGTTCCAGCCAAATCGGAATGCTGTTTGTTTATCGAGGAAGTGCAACAATGAGACCTTCTCATCTGCGCCCAGCCATGCAGTGCCTCCGCGGCTGAACTTAGCGCTCATGGTTCAGTGAGCAAGCGTGCGAAGATGCAGCTTATTCAGCAGCGCACGCGACATCAAGGTCTCCTCATTGCGGGACGACTCACACTCATCGGGCGCCGCCTTCGAGATAGAGATAAGTCAAGTATAAGAAAGGTCATGATTACCGAGTGTAGGGGCTGCAAGAATTGCCAATAGCAGTTCCAGCTCTGTTTGAGGTACCTTAGACCATGGTTGGGAAAGGACTCCTTTACCATAATATTGGTAATTATCACTTCAACCCCTAATATAATCTTTGATTCTCCATATTTCCAGTGACTAGCTAAGCCAGAAGCCTCCCGTGAAATTCAACCCTCAAAGCTTGTGGGTTGTACTGCGGGAATGGACCCGAAAATAGACAGTACAATACGACTTGGGATGATTAACGGTCCACTATTGGGATCCCAGTCCTCCATTCCCCCCTAGCAACAGGCAAGCAAATCCACGGCCCCACATTTTTCTGCACTGTACCTGGAGATTCACAGGACTAAGTACCTACTTAGAAGTGAGGTAAGCTGTTTTAAAGCCAGCTCGGGGCTATGCGTCGGATTGTAACACCGTAGTTTCGGAGTCCCATAATTTTCAAGTCATTCTACCTTAAGCCTATCAATTCAATTCCGATATACCCCGGTCCAAGGGGACCCGCCCTAAACCCTAAACCCATTTCAAAGCCTCAGTCTGCCAACCTGCAAGTAAGACAAGCTAAGGTGTCCAGTAGGTGACTTAGATTTCGGTATTAGGTTTAGGATTCAGTTTGGGCTAATTACTAATTCCCGTCAAATTGTTATAAGGAGACCTGTTTATACACAGCTTTGGAGGCCTGAACTATAATCCAGTAATCTGAGCCTTAAACCCTAAGCCTCTTACTGATCAAGCCCTAAGAAATACAAGGCAAACCCTCCCAAACCTCAAACCCTATAAGCCCTTAGCCGCTTGCCTTAATCATACGCCGCCCCGCCCCACAAAAATACATTACATACTCCCCCTCAATCTAGAACGGTCCTGTGTCAGTCTTTTTTTGTTTTAGGGGGTGGGGGCGTTTATTCTCAGAGGGAGGGAATGATCCCTCAACCCTGAACAGTAGTCAGGGTAGGAAACTGGACAAGGGGGCTCAGCTGCAGAATTGGTAGTGTTATCCTGTTATAGCTCATAACATTCATGTGTCTAAAGCAAAAACTAACTCCAAAAGCCAATTCTCGTCGTTTCAGCAACGCTGAAGGAGGGAATCGCTGCAGCAGCGGTTTCCTGCCTCCGGCGTTTCACTGCACAGGCGGGGACGGTTCAGGGATAGAGCGCTAAGCCCTAGACTCTAGACCTTTTAGCGGTTTACGGCAGGTGAAGGGGGTGTGGTAGGGTTCAGGGTTCGGGGCTTAGGGTTTGTTGTGTAATCTAGTAGATTCCACCACAGGTGGGCTCATAGGCTTGCTACCCTACTCCTATAGCTTCTGGTGAGAGCTACCCACCGTAATTGGCCTCAGTTTAAGGCTTTCAGGGCCTGGGGAAGAGATTAGAAGTTTCGACGATAACGGTTTGAGAGTAGCCGCCAGATAAGCCCTTGCACAGTCTCTATGACACTCTATCTAGAGGCTTGGGGCTCAAGACATGAGCTGCTGTCAATAATAGCTTCATTAAGAGATCCTTAACAGGGGACATAGAGAGTTTAGTGTAGTTCCTAATAATATAGTCCCAAATATAGTCCCCAATAAGGGGCCGATGTCCATTGAATTATGTAGGAACCATCGACTGTAGCTCGCATAGGCCTTAGAGTTTCAGCGTTCGAGATCAGCGCAGTCAGGGAGTAGTGTGCAAGATTTAGCACTGGCCTGAAGGTTGCTGTTACGAGTACTTCTGAGGTCTAATTAGGTAGGGTTTAGGGTTCAGGGGTTTGGGTTTAGAATCAGGGGCCTACTTGTCTGCCACAAAACTGCTACCACAAGGCAAGCGGTTCACAACGGCTAAACACAGCTCGCTAGGATGTTGTATCATGTCCATCATTATTCTTATTGGTATTATTACTACTATTTCAACTGCCTATTGCTAGGATGAGAATTACGTCAGGCCTTAGGGCCCTTCTTCACGCAGCTTCTTGACAAAGTGTGGTCAGATAGGCTATAATTCTCTCTACGAGCCTGCGCTACTCTACATTTCATTTGCGTTTGGTTTTAATGTTGGGTGGTCATGAAAAGTGGCAGATGCAAGACAAAGTTACTATTCTCGTGATATTTCCAGCCCCATGAGCAATCCAAGCGGGGCTTTGCCCATGAGTTGCATTAGCAGAGAGTACAGGAGTGAAGACGTGTCAAAGTTGTAGGATCTACTCTTAACCGTACGTGCCAACTTCTTAGTGATCTGGGTTTAGGATTTGAGGGTTTGGGAGCCCCCGTAATTAGAATCCTGCTATCTTCGGAATTTGTAGGCGAGCCCGTTCCTAGGAGGATACCCTAAACTCCTTGGTGGCCACTTGCACTCCACCTAAGGACGATGCGTGCCATGACAGGGCCCTACAAAGACCTAGGTCCTTTATTTTACATAGGGTTCGCGATTAGTTCAGGGGAGGCCTGTACGTGCATGTACCATGATCCGTCAAAACTCCCTAGATGACGCCTGTACAGCCCACTCTTATGGTAGTTTCCCTAAATAGGGGACCCCAATATAGACCCCTAAATACTATAATCCTTATTATGGGGACCCCCCAAAAGGCACCCCTGATTTTGGGAAACTCCCTTATAGCCCGTTCGAGTCAGCCGACTGCGTTTTGCCCTCCCAGAATTTGGCGAACCTGGTCTGGGCCTACGCGACACTCGACATGCGCCGGGCACTAAGCACGTGAGGTATGACGTGCCAGGGGAGGGCCCCAAACCCTAACCCAGACCCCTGATTAATAAACCCCCTCCCCTGAATAGGGATTCAAATAGGGATCCTAATATTAAGGCCCTTAAAAACCCTAACCCTAAAAAGGAGGGGGGTTCTTCATCATGGGTCTACATGAAATCCCTGAGGGGTAGGCGGGTGATGAGGGAGTTTATGAAGCTGAGGTTTTCATAGATTTAGGCCTTTCAGGGGATGCCTTGGGGCTGGAGTTTAGGTTTAGTTAGGCTTTCAGCACTTACGGTTTAGGGTCTAAAGAGCTGGCAGGTAACGTTTCAATGATTCTCCCTGGTGCGAATTGCGTTTCAGAGGATGCCACGGGAAGTTCGACACGCATCCAGGACTCCCGTCCTTCATGTCTCTTAAACACATATTATGCCTTAAGACTCTACAACTTTCAGACTATTAGCCCTGAACCCTCAAGCTTTGAGACCTTAGGACTTTGCAGCCCAAACCCAACAACTCCACGATGTCTCTTCGTATTCCTAGGCCGGGGAAGACCAAGGCCATGACCAGGTCACAACTTAATATCCTGGAGTCTCTTATAGTTTCTTGTATGGATAACCCTAAACCCTAAACCCTAAACTGGTGTTTCGTTATGTCCCCCGGCCCTAAGGGCTAAACCCTACAGTCATGCATCCTTTGGTTTGGGGTCCAGCGTTTAGCGCCCCCTATTCCAGGGTTCGGAGTACATTTACCAAGCAAGAAAGAAGTGAACATCAAGTCTGACTTGCAGCTTGAAACTACCTAAACATGGCTCACAGAGATGCCAGATGAGAGGTTGTCAAAATATAGCCGTTGCGAAATATAAATGAGGTTACCATAGTATGGGTATAGAGTAAACCATAGGGGTACTCTATTATAGTAACTTAATGGAAGTTCCTCACTAGCTGCCCACTCCGCCAATAACCAATACCTGCAATATAGCGCCTTTACCTTTCAGGGTGAATTTTCGTTTTTAGGGGGGTGCCGGTTCATTATTCTGGGGAATATATATGTATATATATATAGTTTCCATTTTCTTTTCCATTATCCTAATATAACCCCTACATAACCCCTATTTAACCCTTGTATAACCCCTATAAACCCAAGTGTGCTGAGGTCACCCGAAGCTCTTCGCTGCGGTGTCCTCAACGGCCCGGCCGAGATTGAAGGCAGACAAGGGAGTAAAGCCGCGCGATTTAGGAGATTAGTAAGTAGGCTGTATGGTAGGCTAAGGTTTCAGGGGTTACTGTTTTGATGTCAGGTTTAGGGTTTAATTGGTTGGTTCAGGGTTCAGGGTTTGTTTAGGAGTCTGGGCCTCTGGCTCAGGATCCTACAAACCCTAAGCCCGGAACTTTAACCGCGAGGGTTGAGGGTTTTGGGGCTAGGAGCCGGGCCAGTCCATCTCTACATCAGCTGCACTTTCAATGACTTGAGTAATCTTGTGACACAGGGCTATTACAACCCTCGCGGTTGAGGTTAAGGCTTAGGGTTCAGGGTTTAGGGCTTGGGGCTTCTGGCTTATGATCCACAAGATCCCTAAACCCAAAACCAAAAGCGTGAGGGGCTCACAACTTGCGGTAAAAGCTCAGGTCAAAAAACTCTCAGGCCAGCCTAGAACAGTCTGGGAGAGCAGCCCCAAACAGGTCGACAGCACCCAGCAATGCTCTGGCAGAGCTCCAAAACCAGCCCAGGAATGGTCTGAGAGCCAAGGCACCAAACTGGTTTTAGGTCAAAACTCAGGTCAAAACTTTCGGTCACAACTGAGGTCAAAACTCAGGGGCCCAAACCCTATACAATTTCTATAAACCCTAAACCCTAAACCAATAACGCTAAGCCCTAAACTCTAAACCCTATAATCCGACTTACACCTAGGGTAGCCTTTAAACCTTCCAGATCGGGGTGTCATACACTGGGTTGCTGCCAAGGAACTTACATTAAGTTACTATAACAAGGAAACCTCATTATTGACTATATACCCACAGCATGATAACTTAGTTTAAGTCCCTAAACAGCAGCCCATTGCAGTGGGTCATGGCTTCAGTTGCATGTATTCCGACGCCTGAACCCCAAAACGAGGTCGAAAGGATTGACATTTCGCTCTTGAGGGTCTTGAGTTTACGGTTCAGGTCTTAGGCTTTGTAATAAGAGCATTTTGATACCCCTGACCCCCAAGATCAGGACCCCATGCCTATCATATGTAGATAATGGGGTTTTGAAAGGGTTGGGCTTACAAAAACCTCCTTCTTATTCCAGATTTCGGGTCTGTCTACTGATAAGAATGATCTCTACCCCACAGAATATTAGCTAAACAGCCAACGATTACGGGAGGCATTTCTGGCATTCTTCCGGGACTCATCTACACAAGCTCCCGACTTTCTGTTTTGACATTGACCCATCTTTGAACCTTCTGAAGTCGGGGGACGCCCAGGTCATAAGCTTATGAAAACGTTACTTTCCTATACGACATTATTGAGTTGCATCTCATACCTGTCCTATACATCCAAGTACGCAACAAGCGATACCTTGGCTCCCAACCGTCCTACACCATGGAAACTAGGATCTTTTTCCTCAGATGCTTCTTCTGGTCCTTTGTAGCCATGGGATGTCTACCGCTCCCAAAACCCTACACCCCAAACCCTACACCCTTAATCCTAAACCCAAACCCCCCTCCAGCCCTAAACCTTATAAACCGTTATACGCCCCAAACCCCGAAACCTTGCCCCTGTCTGCCCCAATGATGAACCCTAAACCCTGAGCAGCCACCAGGAGTTCAATCAGCAGCACCTATGCAACTTAGCCAGCTTCCCGGCTCTGGGTCTGCCAGGACTTCGGTTTAGGGTTTAGGGATTAGGGTTTAGGATTTAGGGATATAAGGTCCTGGACTTAGCCCCTTTAAACGGGGTAGTGGGGATGACATAGGGATTCTGTACCTAGAAAGCCCGTGCCCCCCTGTTTTTGTGTTCTGTCGCCTTGTCTCGTACCACTTCGGGTTCAAGTAGCCCATTGCTCTCGGAAACTAGGTCGGGAAACTTGGCTTTCCAGGTAGGGTCTTATACCTTCCCTCTTCCTTGTAATGGCTTATCACTACCGGTTTAACTGAGCGATGACTACAATTATAGTTGGCTCATACTCCAGGTTGGCTTGGCATTAGTATGTATTAATGTATACCCGTGATAAATAAACCCCTCCTTTTTAGGGCCTCAATATTAGGATCTCTATTATGATCCCTATTAAGGGGAGGGGGTTTATTAATCAGGGGTCCCAAACCCTAAACCCATCAACCTGAAAGGGTTGGAGAGGGGGAGGAGAGCTTTGCTTCTCATCAGAGGTTTGTGGGGTAAAAACATTTACTATACAGACCAACAATAAGCATGGATGGGTTTTGAGGGACATAGCCGCATTTGATGCCGGGTTAAATTGTGGATTGTGGTTTGGGCGTTATGGTTTGGGAGAGTGGGTGTTCCCAGCAAATCATGGGACCCTCTTGCTCAGGTTTTCAGGCATTCTCGTAGCAACGGCCATGCAAGGGGCCTGTATTGTACGCAGGCTCCAGGGGAATTATGCAAATGAGGAGAGGCACGGTAGCGTGCTGTTCGAGCATTGCAGTTATCTAGGCAAGCAATGATACGTCCCAAAAGATTCATGCGCAAACCTGATTATGCAGGTTTCTAGAGCATTCTGTCACAGGCCTGGGCCTATAGCGTGCTGCAGGTCAATGACGAGGAGAAACTCTTGTCTGAGCTTAGTATACAACTTGTTAGTTTCCCACAAGTGCAAGTTCTTTGGCATGTCCCTATGCGGTGGGTAGCAAGAAGTTGTTACAAGGAAAGCGCAGTTTGAGGTTTTTTTTGTTTCTTTGCGAGGAGAAGTAAGCCTAGGGTTTAGAGTCAGCAATTTTGAATGCTGATGACAGCAGCAGTGACTGGGAGCATAGTTGCTGGGTCATGAGAGCCTACAGGGGCTGCAGGTTTTAGTTTTGAAGTACGCTCGCAGTAAGGAACCAGGCTTTGTCTTTGAGGTTGAATTCCTCATTTTCCTTATATATATACACCTCTATATGTCCATATATGACCCCTAGTATCCCTTCAAAAGAGCTTTATGATAATTATCTACGCCCCTGCAGTCGAGGAGCTCTACCTCCAAATTGCTGATGAAGTCATCCAGCGGGTCGACGACTTTGATACCCAGGCGCTGGAGTGTTAAGGGTTTCGGGTTTAGGGTTTAGGGCATTAGGGTTTCTGACGTTGAGGGGTTTCGGGCTGAGCCGTGCAGATTTGAAGACTGCTCCAGATTGCGGTGCCTCGTTTATGAGGTCAAGGATAGCAGGCGCCAGATTTCGCTGGCAACTCATATCTCGGGAAAGTTCGCTCTACTTGATTTGCCTTCAAAGGGTTCAAAGTTCAGGCTAAATAAAACCTGGCAAACAACAGTTTCCATTAATTGTTCCCTTTCTTGCGCTTTCATTTTCCATTTTTCTTGTATACCCTTACATGTCCCGGAATATTGCCTAGAGCCTCTTTAAAAGGACAGTTTAAGGGTTTTAGGGTTCAGGGCTAATTAGCCTCATGGCTAATAGAGCTCGGGTGTGAGATTCGGTGCTCTTCGGAGTGTTGGCAGAAATTGTTCTGCAGATGCCGCCCTCCAGCAAACAAACGTAATGTAGACCCATGACATTTAAATCCTAAATCCGACCCTGAGCCCTGAGCCCCCAACCGTAACTAAGCCTAACAGGATCCGGTATGCTTGTGTTGCAGCTTGCTTGGGCAATTTGCCTCTGACCTGGAGGTCAGGATGTAGGGATGGAGGGTTCAGGGCTCAATGTTTAGGGTTTAGTGGTGTTCACAATTTGGAGTTTACAGATTTTGAAGCTCTCCGTGAATTTTGCCTTTCTGCTCTAGAGACTCACTTAAGGGCAGGCTGAAAAAGATCTCCATGTGGAGTAAGAAGCGGGTCATTCGTGGACATAATTTCTTTACAACTTAAGAGCCTCCGGCTCAGTCCGCCGACCCAGTGGCGGAGAAAGCACGAAAGCCTAAACGCGAAACCTTGAGGGTTTTCAGCGGCTGGCACGAGACCAATAGATAGGCGCAACAAGACTA
>CAJNIZ010010808.1:0-10355 GCA_905231905.1 Symbiodinium pilosum | reverse complement strand
GGGTCCTACTTGCGCGTCCCTAGTTGGACTTCTAGGGTTTTATTGTGTATGTATTAGGCATATGACTGTATCCATATACCTAACTTAAATACCTGTATATCTATAATTACATGTTCCTACAGTGGGAAGCCCGGCCAGCCGAGGCGGGCGCGCGCTAGCGTTTACAATTAAGGCTCTTAACAGGAGGGGGCTTATTAATCACGGGTCTACATTACCCCATGGTTCATGATAGCAGTGAATTTCAGCATACCGAGGCCTCAAAGCCTAAACCCGGAACCGCTTGTAGCAGAGAATGTCTAGCAGCGTGATTCACTGAACCTCGTTTGGCAGGATGTACCTGTCCCAAACCTTGAATGGGCTATAGTGGAAAAATCTTTTAAGGGGGCTATATAGTGTGCCTAGTATAGGGCTTGTCAAGGGGGTGCCAGGAGTTTAGACTATAGCTCAAATGGGAGTTTCCGGGAATTAGGGGTCCTTCGTTGAAGTTCTCATAGTAAAGGTTATGGCATCTAGGGTATAAAGAGAAGGGGCTCTTTTTATGGAAGCTGCCAGATAATTCCAAGAAAGTCCGAAGCCACTCTAACCCCAGACCCACAAGCCAAACCTAAAACCTAAACCCTGAACCCTGAATCCTCAAGCCCAAAACCCTGAACCCTTAAGCCCAAAACCCTGAACCCTTAAACCTAAACTCTAAACCCTTAAGCCTAAACCCGTACACTCCTCAACCTGATACCCCTGAATCCCTTAAACCTAGTACCCTGAACCCTCAAACCTAAAACCCTGACTCTTAAACCTAAAGCCCTCAGCCGCCTAAACCCTCAAACCTAATACCCTGAACCCTGAAACCCTGAACTCCTTCAAGCCTAAGGTACGGCTACGGCTTCCACTGGCGAAATCGTCACGCCAATGCCCTGGCAGCTTCTTGATCAATGATAGGGATCCGGGTTTAGGGTGTAGGGATCCTTTAAAGGGGGATACAGGGGGTATATAGGAAAATTACAGGGATATTACAGCAATTTTAAAGGCATATATAGGGTTCAGGGATACTTTATACTTTCTGGGGTATGGGACTCCTTATATTTGTGTAAAAAGGATCCATTTTTCTTCCTAGAGTAATGTGGGCTGAGGCTATGGATCCACCACGAGATGCGATTCCCGACTGCGCCAAGGCCCTGAGAGCCCTAAACCCTAAACCGTTCTAGGGGGTTTTGGGTCTACTTGGAGGTTCATGAGACTTAGTGGCTACGTATAACTAGGCTTGTAACCCTACTCATAAATCCCCCGAACTGGAGTTATTTATGTAGGCTACCCCCCTAAACCCTATACCCCAAACCTTAACACCTATAAGTTGGGTTAAAAGCCAAGATATAAGTAGTGATCAAGCCCCATGAGCCTCCAAGTAGGGAACAGACCTTGGGTTGGGCTGTAGGGGTTAGGGTTTAGGGTCGTGGGGCTAGGGTTTAGCATTTAGGGTCTGAAGTTCAGGGCGTCCAATGTTACGGCATGGCCCCCAGGTTCTTTTTTTGTTGCGCCCGTTTCAGAGGCTCATACGCCCAGCCTTTCCTTTCATAGTTGAGATCCTTCTCGCCACCAGGAAAGTCCACTTTCTAGCCTGCTGCTACATGAGCTATAGTCTAAACTCCTGTAAGGGGGGTTACATAGGGGATAAAATAGGGGATCACCATAGGGGAGTTTAAGCGGGATACTCGGAGTTTAGACTGTAGCTCACATGTTGTCTTTCTCCTGTTTCGCTGTCTTGGGGGAAAGCCCAATGGATATGGGGATGTGGAAAGGTTACATCCGACTTAAACCGCAAACATCCCCGACCGTTCAAGCCCAAAACCCAGACCCCTAGCAGATTCATCTCATGACCTCCAGCTTGATTGGTTATATTGGGGTTATATTGGAAAATTGAAAATAGAATGGAAATTACTATTTAGGGTTTAGTAGCTTGCAGCAGTGGACCCCTCCAAACCCGAGTAGCGTCCCTCTTTAGCAGTCGCACAGTTGGCACCACCTGGCAAGAGTTAAGCAAAACCCAAGACAGAAAACCTCACAACCCTAGACCCTAAACCCTAAATCCAAAAGCTTGCCGCAGGCCCCCTTAGCACGACTCGCCCATGAAGGGTACATCACCAGCACGGATTTCCATCAGCACCTTGTCCCTGCAAATCAGCAGCCAGCATACCTCAGCCTGAAACCTGTGTGGGCACCTGGGACATTTTATACTTTCCCTAATGGCTTTAATAGGGGACCCCATATACAAATGTTTTGAAAGGGTTTTAGGGGGCAACCCAGAAACCCTTGCACTATAATTTCAAGCCCTTACACCCCAAGCCCTGAAACCCAAACCATCCACATGAATCCATTACTAGGGCTTTGCGGCTCTTAACTCCCAGGTGATTAGTTGGTGCAGTCCCATACCCTAAACTGTATAAGATTACAGGCCAGGCTTCAGGGTTTAGGGTTTAGTGCCATCTATCGTCTATCGTTGTCAGCTCCACTAGTACTAATATCATTTTTATTACTATCATTTCAAGTATTACTATTACTACTATCGTTCCTCCTATTAGTACTATTACTGTTGGAACTCAAGGGGTTTTCTGCAGGGCTCAGGGCTCAGAATCTCTGATTCGCGAACGTCTCATGGGTCGCACTTGACCAGGTAAGGTTGAGAGCCAAGGGGTTCCTAAGACTTAAACCCGAAACCCTAAACCAAGCCCTAAATCCTGAAGCCTAAACCCTAGATCCTAAACCCCAAGTCCTAAATCCTAAACCATAAATCCTAAACCCTAAACCCTAGCCCTACATCCTTTTCCCAAAGCCCTATTTCCTAAACCCTAAACCGTAAGCCCTAAGCCTACACCCTAAACCAGGTGGGACCTTGAGGTGCAAACCTGAGGCCTAGACATGGGTTTAGGGTTTAGGGTGCAGGATTTAGGGATCAGGGGCCCCAAGCCCTACACGCAGTCCAAACTCCCTAAAACCCCCTAAAAGCCGTAAAGCCTAAACCCCTAAACCTTAAGCCCCCAAACCCTATGTAACCCTGCACCCTGAATCCTGCATGCGGTTGATACCCTATAGACTCTAAACGTGCATGTCCGAGGTTAGGCTCTACACTTCACACTTGGAAGGTCTAGGGTTTAGGGTCTTAGTCGGAGGGTCCACGGAACTTAGTAAGAACGCTTACAAACCCCTAGAAGTCAGATAAGCTATGGTCTAAACTCCGTAAAGGGGGTTACATAGGGGAGTATTATAGGGGCTATCAAGGGGGCTACTAGGAGCTTAGACTATTTACTAAGTGACCCCTTGACCCTCCAAGTAGGTGCATCGTCAACGATTACGTCGGTGGACAGGGCATAAAGCCGCATCGCGACCGCGAATTCTTTGGGGAGGCTGGTGTGTAGGTTTTAGGGTTTAGGGATTGGAAGAAACTTGTATGTTCAGGGTGTAGGACTTAGGATAGGAACGTAAATTTGTAGTGTTCCTCCTTTTATATTTGAGAATGCTCCCTCGGACTTCCAGACATTATGCCATTAACAAGATTACCCTAGTGCAGCCAACGCCACCCCCAAACTTTAACAACCCCAAATTCTAAATCCCGTTACCCCTAGACATGTACCCTTCTGGCCTTTTTGTGTCTGGGTTCCTTCATACAGATAACTGACAAGAAAAAAGGTACCCATATTGCAAAATGGTTACTGGGCTACAAAGAACCCCTAGACTCCTTAAACCTAGGCCCTGAACCCATAAACCCCCAACCCCTAAACCCCAAACTGTCTATGGCCTGAGAGAGGCGACGGTTTCAATCGGGATGTACTCCTTCCCCTGAGGTCAGGCATAGGAATATATTCTGAAATGTAGGGACATGTACGGATACATGGGGATATATCAGGGAGTGCACAAAGTTAAAGCTGCTATACAGAGCGCCATCCTACTTATAGTGGATATGTATCCCCAAAATGCCCTAGGTTTCAATTTTCAGGGATCTAGGGGCTGTTTAATGTTGCGCAGGGGAGGGATTGGTTAGTAATCCTAACCCCCAACGTACGAACCCTTCATCAGTCGTATGATAGTTGGAGCATCTGGGTTTGGGGTTGCTTCGTAGTCCTCATTACAAGCAAGGTGGGCATGGTCCTTGATGAAGGCCTTGGTGCCTGAATGAAAGGCATCTTGCTTGTAGCTAACCATGATGGATACAGAGCACCATGCTGCACCAAAAGTTCAAGGAACCGTAGGGTGTCGGGAACGTGAAGTACCCGAGGATTTCCCTCATCCAATACGGTATGGGGTTGTCCCTACGAAGCAGTGAAAATCTGAAGGTCAAAGTACAACAATCCATGCAATCATCCATGCTGTGGCGGGTCTACACTTCCCCCAGCTACTGCCACGAAAGGGGTAGTGCAAGACTACAGTCCTTGGAAAACCTCCATATAAGTTACATCTTTGTTTGAGGGAGAGCATCATCAACCTTACCATCATAGGCGTCATTGTCACCACTACTATCATAGTCCTCATCATACCCAAGAATGAGCAAGGAACGCAAAGCTCAGAGACTTGTGAACTTGATGAGCTGAGTTAGCATTCTGAGGAAGCAGCTAGAGCCGAACTTCTCCACAAGAAGTTGGCTAGAAACCCTAAACCCTAAACCCTAAACCGAAGCCCATCCCCTTCAGGCCCCTAATTACCCCGGCTAGGAACCATGGCGAACCCTAAGGGTCCAAGTACCTAATAATTAGGTACTTGGGATTTGGGTAATAGTAATTGTAGTACAGGTTTTGGGTAAGTATATGATTATTAGGTACTTGGACCCTTAGGGGAATGTAATGCCATTCTGTGTTATCAAAATATCCGCTATCAGCAGTTGAGGGTTCTGTTCAGCCCATACACCCTGAAGCCTGCACCCCTTAACCCGTCACACCCTTAGCAACCGCTTACACCCTAGGCTCTAACCACCTTACGCACGAAACCCAAAAAACCTTCAGAAGCCTGAACAAGCCAGGTTGTGGTAGGATTTTCGCTTAGCGACTGCACCGTGATGGACTTTCGATGCCTGCGGACCGGTCCGGGACAGTTCAAACCAGTTTGAGTCTAAGGTTTAGGGCTTAGGGATCAAGACTAAGAAGCTTAGGGTTTAGAGGTCGGGGGGGTAGGGTGTAAAGCCGCCACGACCATGTGCGCATTTCGGGGATGCCTGCCAAAACACAATGCAGCATGTGAATTTGTTCTTTGTGAGAGTTTTTCACACCAGCCTTTCGGTTGCATTTTGTGAGATCTCCTGAGTTTTTTTAGGGCTTAAAACGTCAACCTAGGGCGGGGGGAAGTACAGTGCCTTCAGCTTAGAAGCCGGGTATGTAGGGTTCAGGGTTTAGGGTGTACGTTGGGTGGCGCCCCAATGACCTCAACCGCCCTCCTCGCAGCTGTCACGTTTGGTGTCTCCCTTAGGATCCTAAGGACAGTGCGAGAAGCCACCCCGGGTCTCCTTTTATTGTCCCCTCTAGCAAGAAGGCCGTAGGAATTCCCAAGCTCAAGTTCGAAGCCTTGAGTCCTAGAACCCAATCCTCATGGGCTTAGGGTTTAGGGTCTAAACCCTAAACCCGAAGCCTTAAACTCTAGACCCTAAATCCTAAACCCTAAATCCTAAGCCCCAAGCTCTGCACCCTTAACCCCCAAGCCGAAACCGCAGAGGAGCCATAGTCTAAACTCCTTAAGGAGATTGTATAGGGTAATATTGTAGACCTTATTAAGGGGGATACTAGGAGTTTAGACTGTGCTCAGCCTAAACCCTAAACTCATATTCTAAAACCCCTAAACCCTAAACCCTAAACCCTAACCCAACCCTAAACACTGAAAACCCCAGCTATAGCTCACATGCCCTTTGTGTTCTGAGCAGGCGAGGTGCGCGCAGTCCTTCTGGAGCCGCGGTCCACCATTATCCTCACTTCGGAGCTCCGGTCTGGGGTTTAGGGTTTAGGGTTTAGGGTTCAGGGTTTAGGGTTTAGGGTTTAGGGTTTAGTCGTGTTGGGGCTAAGGGCTTAGGGCTTGGTGGGGCAACTCCAGCCTACAGTTGACTCATAGTACTTGCAGGGTCCGGAGGGCATGGTAAGTTGCTTAACAACAACATGTTGAGTGTATAGTCCCCCTTAAGTAGATAGAATATGGCTTTGGGTATATTATATTAAAATCTCCATATACCTCATATTCTATCTACTTAAGGGGGACTATAGTCAGGAAGATTCCCATCGGACCCCCCATATAGCACAGACTGCTAAGAGACCCCGGCGTTTCCTCCTAATTCCCCTCGATACTTGGAGGGTCAAGGGGACTTCGTAAGTAGGTTAATAAGGGGGATAATTTCCACCTAAGGGATAATTAGGGCTACTATGTGGATTATTGAATAACCCTAAACCCTAAACCCAAACCTGATTATTGGGCTTATTAACCTACCCTCAAAGTAAGGGTCCTTCCCTCTCGGGTGGCGGGATGGTTTAGGCTTTGGGGCCTTGGATGTAGGGCTTGGAGCTACAGCTGAGTTGAGGCTACACCCCTCCATCAAGCTACTTTTGCTTATATGAGATATAGTCTAAACTCCTTTAAGGGGGTTACGGGATTATACAGGGGACTATTATAAGGGTTATTAAGGGGGATATTAGGAGTTTAGACCATGGCTCATATGTTATTCCTACAAAATTTACACAGCTATGTGTGTTCAGGCATTGCAGGCAGATGGCTTGCAGCGTAGGGTTGCCATCTGGAGCAGGGTCCCTAGCTTAGCAAGTGCTGTGCAGATGTCTCCTAAAGCTCCAAGATTTTCGCGCCCCGATGCCGTGGATTTTATGGGGTAGTTCTCAGGGCCATTCAGAACACAAACTTGACATTGTTGCTTTACGGGTTTGTCGACGGTGGGCTAGGTTCAGATCTTCGCAATACCCGAAGCAAATAAATCAAAGCGCTGAACCTCAAATTCTACACCCAGAAGCGTTGCCCTTGCTCAATAATGTCAAGGACTTCCGCGGCTTCGGCTACCTTTCATGCAGCCTTTGCTTCCGAGAGCTCGAAAGGGAAACAATGACCTGCTTCTTCCTGCAGCCTTCGCCTAAACCCGAACCATATCCTCAATTCAAGCGCAACTTGTCACTGCGCAATTTCAAAACCAAATTACAAGACTTGCAATCAAGAACAAGTAGTCTACGATAGGTACTCTGCTACACAGCTGTATATGTGTATCCAGCCTTTCTCTAGTCAAGTCGAGGATGCACGGTGGTCTTGGCAACATGCGATCACACCGGCACCTACGCTTCTTTGGCGCGGAGAAGTGCTTCCGCGTAGGCGACGAACATCCCTGAACCTAGGCATTATTCGTGGAGCATACAGGGCTTCATAGGGATTTGTAGGGCTGTAGGGTGCCTGTGTGGCTTGGTAGTTAGTTAGAAGCAACGGAAGCGCAATCATATTTTCCTAAGGGCCCAAGTATCTAATCATCGTATACTTACCCAAAACACAACTATAAATACCAAAGCCCCAGGTACCCAAGGATTGGGTACGTGGACCCGTACAGTAGGTTTCTTTGCTTTCTAAGCAGGCCAGCAGGACTGAAAACCATGCCTCCCCCCAACCCTAAACTTCGTTTCGTGCGCGATACATGAAGTTTCCAACGTACTGGTAGAAGCCTTAAAAGTTCAGTACCTAGCCTTGAAGGCTGAGGAGGTTCGGCTTTGCATCTATTGTTTCTATGAACTGAGGGGCTTTTGAGATGTGTACTCTGTATCTGTGTATGCTCCCCTTGGATGCTAGGATCCTTCTAAGACAAACAGCACAGAAGAAGCCCGTGACAGTGTTGAAAATGCCCAGCTAGTTATGGTAATGGCAGATGCGAAGGACTTTTCGCAGCATTGCGGACTGGAGCGTGATTGCGGACTGACAACATTGCATCTAGAGCATCGATATCTAGAGCATCGATGATGCCTAAGAAAAGGGATTTATGGCCTCACCCCCAAACCCTACATACAGCTACATATCCTCGTATTTGCGCGTGACCCTATATTATCCTTGTAACCCCACGTACAACGATTCAGACAAGCTGTCTCTGTTATGGCAGGTGGGTGTCCGTCCCCAATAATGAAACCCGCACTAGCTAAATCATAGATTAATATTTCCCTAGTAGATAATGGCATTACATCGGGAATGATATTGTCCTAGTAGACATTGGTATTCTGCTGAGCAAACTTATGATAGGCGGGCTGGCAGGTCTATCTACACGTGGCAGCCGGTGGCAGCTCTACAATTAAAGGATACCTATATCTCCCAATGTACTTATAAGAAATCATGGTCATCCTACTTGAAACGTTTATGACCCCGCATGAACCTTGATTCACTCTAGACTCTAGAAGCTTGAGGAGTTGCTGATACCACGCGGTTAGGGTTAGGGCTTAGGGCTTATGGTGTAGGGTTCAGGGTTTTAGGGTTTAGGGGTTTAGGGGTTTAGTTTCCTGATATTCTTCGTTTCATTCTACCAGCACGCCGAGTTTCGTTAGAAGTGTAACGCTTCCGGCAGAGCTTTGTTTCCCGTGTTTTTTTCGATTATCCCTATCTAACTGTATATAAACCTATCTATCACCTGTAGAACCCGCTACACGAATATATGGCCTATAACCCCTTGGAAAAACATCCTTAGATTTGTTGTTGCAAAGGATGTCGGGGTCAAGGGGCAAGTCTAGGGCTCAAAGACTTGGGTTCAGGGTTGAGGGTTTGCATGAGCGTTGATTGGGTTGCTGTTAGGGAAAGTTGATTTGAGTTACCATGTCATGGGTACATAGTAAATAATGGAGTTTCCTTATTTACGCAATAAACAAAGTTTCCTTTACAGCCGCCCAGTTTAGTCTAGGTCCAGTCATCCACGGCAACGGCCGCCCTCGAAATGCATAGATGCAACCCTAAACCCTAAACCCTAAACCCTACCACAATGGCTGCCATGAAACGATGAGCTGGCGCAGAAAACGGAAATCTTCGTGCTTAGTTCTGGGAGATTCATGGGCATTTTCTTGTGGAGTTACATAGCTATAATCAGGTTACCATAATGGGTATATACCCCCCCAATAGTGGATAATCAAATGGAAAAGAACATGGAAAATGAAATGGAAACTGGGATTATGTAGGAGTTTATAGGGATTATGAGCCATAGTCTAAACTCCTTAAAGGGGGTTGTATAGGGGATTATATAAGGAACTACTATAGGGATATGTAAGGGGGATACTAGGAGTTTAGACTATAGCTCATATGGGAAAGACACACATTGGACTTCAGCGACGATTTGGGGTTCAGGGTTGCAAGCAGCAAGGAGAAATCACCGTGGTACTCTTAATTAGCCGCTAGTGAGGGAAGAAATGGATCCATAGGTAGTAGCCACTACATAACCTCCAGAAAAATCGATGCAACACCTAAACACCTAAACCCCAAATCCTAAACCCAAACCCGAAAGCCTAAAACCTGAGACTATAAGAGTTTTCTAAGGGACAGTGGCAGATTCCGGTAGCGGCCACCTTTTCCTAAACCAAACGTTTTTAGGGTTTAGGGTTCAGGGTTTTGGGATTCGGGTTTAGGGTTCTTGGATTCGGGATTGGGCTTTCAAGTTCTGGGCTTAGGGATTAGGGCGTAGAGGGGTTAAGAATACCAGTCAAAGCCAACTTTACGTTTGTGGGAGTCACCACTCCTATCTGGATGGTATTTGGGAAGATTCCAATTCGCAGGGGACGTGCCTAGGTCGGAAGCTCCAAGTGGGGCCATCATTTAGAGGGGGTTTAGGGTTTAGGGTTCGGGGTTTAGGGTTTAGGGTTTAGGGGTTGAGGGGTTGAGGGGTTGAGGGTCCAGGGGTTAGGGTTTAGGGGCTTAGGGTTTAGGTCACTAAGTCCTTCAACCCTCTCCACCCCAACTCCCGAACCCTAATCTGTACGCCCTGAACACGCATCCCTGAACCTTAGACACCACCTGGAAAGCTGAATTCCCCAAAATATTAGGGTTTAGGGTTTAGGGTGGCTACTTCAACTCAAAAGAGCAATGAGGGGAAAAAAGACTGCACCCTAAACCCTGTAATTATGGCCCACTGGCTTTCTAGGGAAGCCTTGACCCTTACCTGGAGATCATAATTAGGGTCCACCATTTTAGGGTTTGAGAACTCAGGGCTTAGAGGGTCTAGGGTTCAGGGTTTTGGGGTTCAGTGGTGGTCCACCAGTTTACTAATAGCCAGCTGAATCTGCATTCCCTTAAGCCTACACCTACAAACTGAGCCCTTGACCCCAGACCTTGACACCCCCTATCCTCAAACCCAAACCATTAAGCGAAAACCGTAAGCCCTAGAC
>CAJNIZ010010807.1:0-11169 GCA_905231905.1 Symbiodinium pilosum | reverse complement strand
ACCCTAATCCCTAAACCCTCAGCCTGTCGCAGTCGTTCTTGCAAGCTCTTGGAGGCCATGTGAACATCGTCGATGACTATCCGAGCCCTGCCCTGGTGCCTGCAAAACTGAAAACTGGGTTGCTGCCAAAGGGTTAGGGTTTAGGGTTTAGGGTTTAGGGATTAGGGTTTACTGGGTTGCTGTTAAGGAACGTAAATTAAGTTACCATAATGGGTATATATAGTAAATAATAGGGTTCCCCCACTAGAGTAAGTTAATTTAAGTTCCTTAACAGCAACCCAGTTTAGGGGTTAGGGGAGTTTGGTTTTAGGGTTTAGTGGCTAGGGGTTGACCAGGTTGCTGTTAAGCAACTTTCAGGACTAGGCTCCCCAGCAACCGCTAAATAATAAGGGCACCCTTTTTCCTAAGACCCCAAAATAAAAAGGGGAAAAGGGCACTACTGGGGTGCCTAGATTAAGTTACCATACTGGGTATATCCATTAATGAATATGGTTCCCCCAATACAGCAACTTTAATCAAGTTCTTTAACAGCAATCCTGAAAAGGCATGCGGCGCATGCTTCACGGTTTAGGCTTCAGGGTATGGCTATAGGGTTGAAGGTTTAAGGTTTACAGGGACAGATGTCTCTGCGTTGTAACGCGGCTCATTTTGATGTAGATGGGTTAGTTCCTTGGGTGATGGCAGCAAGTCTTAGCCCCCTACAACCACTTCGGGTTCCCTAACCTCCCCCCCCTCCCCCAAACACAGTGTGCCTTCCCTAAGCAATACATAAATTCAGACCCTAAACCCTAAACCCCTAAACCCTAAGTGTCTGAGCCCCGGATGGTCAGCGCCCACTTGCGAGCTTGTGTCCTCAGTCCTATCCCTAGGGATCCACATAGCCCAGTGTAGGAAATATTTACGCACTTTAGGGCCCAATGTAGGTATTATTTGTATACTTGGATCCCTAGCGTATGGTTATGCATTATCACGTTTCACCAGCGGCTCCTCTTTAGCACCCTTTACCGCTAGTGGGTTCTTGGAGGCACCCCACCTCTGCAGTGTTCGGAAAGCGTCCCCCAACCCCCCAGAGTAGGGGAGGACTTGGCTTCACGGTAAGGCTTAGCAACTTTGATTCTTCAGCGATGATGCTGCATGCTCGGTAAGCAAAATCTGGGCCCCTACACGCGCGATGAGAAGGAAACGCGGTTTAGGGTGTAGAGTTTTTGATATTGGGGTCTATATTGGGCTCCCCTAGTGCGCGGAAAGTTTAATATGGCCTGAAACTGACGAAGAACCGCAAGGATCCAAAGTACCTGTATAGGGGGCACTGACCCAAAACATATACTACTAGGTCCTAGTATAGAAGCCCTACGATGTAGTATATAGATACTTGAGATCCTTTGGGCAAGCCCCTAAACCCTGAACCCTATAAACTAAAAGGCCCTAACCCCTAAACCCCAAACCTTGCACCCAAAAAGCCTAAACCCCTAAACCTAAGCCCCAAACCCTGAACCTTACTCCCTAAAACCCTAAACCCTAAACCCCAAACCCAGGGCACCTTGGTAGCTTGGCTTTGAGGAAATTGTCCAAGAATGCCTTGGCACTTCGCTCGCTGCAGCCGGGAAGTGCGTAGAAGGCGTGAGGATCTCCCAAGGGTCCATGGGCTCTACAGGGTTTGGGGCTTAGGGTAGGTATATGATATATATATATATATTTAGGGCCGACAATTTAGAGCCCGAGTATATACTATATAGCTACATGGAGCCTTGGGAATTAGGGTAGAGGGTACGGGGTTCAGGATTGGGGTATATATGGTTTAGGATGTAGGGCCAGTTGCATGTGCCCCTCAGTTTGCTTGTAATCGCTTCCCACTTCTTATCTTGAATATGCCATCCCTAAACCTTCTAAGACCTGAACCCTGGGGCATATATGTATATGCACACGTACAGCATGGGCCAAATGCTTTCAACCTCTTTTGTTGATGTCTGCTTGAGTTGCACAATGCCGTGGATATACGGCGAATCTAGAACTAGATATCCCCCTATAACCCGCTTTAAAGGGACCCTATTATTTGGGTCCTTGGACCCTTAGGGAATATTCAAGCCACCCCTAGGGATGCGAATAGCCCAATGTAGGTAATACTCATATCATCCCCTTAAAGGGAATACAGGGATAATGGAACATAAAATGGACAATCACTTTAGCATAATGGGGTTTAGGGTTTAGGGTAGGGATCCAAATAGCCCAATGTAGGTAATATTTACAGACTTCGGGGCCCAATGTTGGCATTATTTGCCTTGGGCACTATCGTACAAGACACGGTTCCCTTAAAACAAAAAACCGTCTTAGCTTCCAGGCTGGCGTTGCCGCATGAGGGCATCGGAAGAGTTCCGGCTTTCGTCCGAGCCTTACAGTTGGCAGCAAAGGCGGAGGTTTCAACCAAAGGGTCCTATTAGCTATATAGTACATACCTGGGCCCCACAGTAATTATGTGGAAACCCCATTTGGGCCATAAGTATATACTATATAACTACATGGGCCCTGTGGGGTTTAGGGGTTTAAGGATAAACGGTTTCAAGGAGTGAGGAGGTTGAGATTTTAGGGGTGGAAGATTTAGGTTTTAGGGCCTTGAAGGTTTAAGGATTTCAGGTTGAAGGTCTTCGGCCTAAGGTCTGCGAATTTGGGGTGTGGGTTTCAAGTGTAGGGCGTAGGGCGAATGGCGCTCGCGTAAGCCAGAACAGGCTAAATTTCAAGTCCCAATTCGTGTGGAGGGTGGGGGGCATAATAATGAAGCTTCGCCAACATCATCAAACACCCAGGATTCGCTTGTGGAGCTGCAATTGTGGAGCTTGCGCAGCCTAAGACATTTTGTGGGTGACGGGCCTATACCAAGTCTACAAGCTACGGTAGTAAGGGGACTTACCTATATCTGATAAGCCCATACTATATGAAAAAGCATTGAGGGTAATAAGAGGACCCAACCAGATAATATAATATGCCCAATCTAACGTTCACTTCCAGGGGGGCCTCTTCGGCACAGCCTACTGCTGGGCGGGACCTTGCAACTGTTCTCAGGCCATGTAGTCGCCCTGCGTTTCCCAAAACGTCCATGTAGCTAGATTATATTTACTGGCACCCCAATGTAGTTATATGGGAGCCCCTTTGGGTCATAAGTATATTCTATATAACTACAGGGACCCTGTCGGTTTGTTAGACTGGCAAAGCTGGCAAAGCTGGCAAAGCTGGCAAACCATGGCTGGCCAAAGCACGCTGCTGACTGGCAAGGAGAAGGAAAAGAGGGGGGTATATAGGGTTATATAAGGTTATAGAGGGGCTCTATAGAGATACTGGAAAAATGGAAACTACTATCTAGTGTTTAGAGGCCTGCCAAGCATTGCAGTCACACAACATCATCTGGCACGACCGAAATCAGCAGGCAATCTTTTCATCAGGTGATTTGCAGATGCTGCTGTGACCAGCAACGCAGTAGCACTCACCCCATAGCATCGGATGTCTTTTGCTGGAGTCGCGAAAGTTGCACGCACGCAATAAAGGTCTCCGCGCGCGTACTCGTAGCAGCAGTCTGAGAACTTACCGTCAAGCAGGGCCTGGCATTTGGGCATGAATACTCTGAAAATCATATGCTCTCGAACACGAATGTTATAATGGATTGGGCGCGGATGTGATAATCGGATGCGCCCGAAAACAAACGTTATTATAGTTTGGGGCATGGATGCTCTGGTAGAAGGACGCGCTCGAACACGAACATTCGAATGGATGGGGATTGGGTGCGCAGGAAATCGAATGCATGTGAATGATTGGGGGGATGGATCTTCTGGGGACCGGAAGGCGAACGTTACTATGGCTTACCTGAACCCCAAATGTATGTAGAATAATGGGCCTTTAGGCTATCTTAGGGGTTTTGTGCTATTATTTTACCTACTTTGGGGGGTCCAGGTAAGCCTTAGGCATGAATGCGCGCGGAATGCATGCCCCGAGAGCACCAATCTTTAATGCAACACGTGCTTCTGCGCCGAGTGGGCGTGATACCGGCAGCAAGTACCCTACATAGTGAGGTCCGTTTTATGTGCCATTTACCTCACTTATCTCTACATGTAAGTATATATATATATCCTCTACAGTACAAACTCTGTTATACCATGCCTTCATGCCGTATGTCATCCAAATACATAATCCCTCTATATCCCCATAGGCCGCTATGTAAACCAGCTTCTGGAGTCTACCCAACCCTCAGCGCCTAAACCCCATAAACCCTACACTCCAGAAACCACCAAAAACCCTGAACCCCAAAGCCTAAAGCCTGAATCCTAAACCCCAAACCCTATACTGAACATTTCCTAAAACTCCCTCGGACCCCGGGTGGCCATGCTACAAACCGGTTTTAGGGTCCATGGAAGGTTTAGGGCTTACAGTTGAAGGTTCAGGGTTTTGGATTTAGCGTTTAGGGTTCGGAATTCAGGTTTCAGAGTTGAGGATTTACGGTGTATAATCTAGGGTTTTGGATTTGGCGTCTAGGGTTTAGGATTTAGGTTTGGGAGTTTAGGATTTAAGGATTAGGGTTTAGGATTTAGAGTTTAGGCTTCAGGATTTAGGTTTAGGCTTTAGCATTTAGGTTTCAGGGTTTAGGATTTAAGGTTCAGGGTTTAGGCTTTAAGGTTTAGGATTTAGGATTCAGGGTTTGGGGTTAAAGGTTAGCTCGCGGTTTAGGGTTTTGTTGGCTGTGATTCTGGCAACTCTTGGCACAGAAAAAAAGCAGCAACATCACAACCTGAAGCTCAAAGCAGAAACTCCGAGGCCTGAAGTTTAGACCTCGGGAAGCCGATCAGGGCTTGATCGATTACCCCAAAGGACTGCGTTTTTCAAATAACGGGGTCTGAGTCCCCAAGTACCTTAATGGCTTTAGGGTTTAGGGTTTAGGGGCTTAGGGTGGGTAGCCCCAAAGCCCTAAACTCGACACCCTCAATCGGATCTTAAGCCCTGTGCCCGAACGTCCCAATATTTGCATAGTCCGGTTCATGGACAGAAACCTGCATGTCTCTAGTTTTTGGAACACTCGGCTTCATACCCGAAACCCTGAACCCTAAATCAGGGTACAGTTGCCGAGTGCCCAGGCATCACTGTGTCGGAGCGCGTGAGGACTTCGGCCAATGCCTTGTGAAGCCCCTTAACCTATACTAAACTCCAAACAGCTTCATGGCACTTCGGTGTGTGCTATACTACCTTACTACCTATTTGATGGTTCATAAGACGTACAGGTACTACTCAAAACGGAGTTTTAACCTGACTTACAATAGGGTAACCTGTACAAGTACAGTGAAAGCGTGACAAGCCCGTCTAGAAGTAGTTGCGAAGTCCCAGGAACCTCCACGTACAGTTCTACAGGGAATCTCAAGCAATAGCGTTGCCATTTGTTCAAGCTTCTACATGAGACCCTAAACCAATAGTTCCCTTGTGGGTGGCCCTTACTTGAATCCCAGCCAAACAACCATGCCGACCCCCCCCCTAAAACGGACCAATATTGTAGATTCCAGGTGGAGTTCAGAGTTAGGCTTTAGGGCCCAATGTTGCAATAAAGCTATTGGGCTGAGGGTTTACATAAGGGTTCAGGGTTTAGGGCTCAAGGAGTCGGGTTTGGAGTTCAGGGCTTATAGAGATTCGGAATATGGGCTATGGGTTTAGGGCTATGAACCAAGGCCCTGGAACAACAATGCGGTTCCGTGTGGCGGGAACTCTAAGACCTAAACCTTACCCCAACCGCCTACCTACATGGAACCTGCAGAAATCAAAGCCCTAACCCGTCCATCAGACAGGCCTCTCCCGGTTTAAGGTTTAGGGTTTTAGGTACTTGGGTTTTGCGTAATAACAATTATAGCACAGGCTGTGGGTAAGTATTTGATTCCTGACTTGGGCCCTTAGGGTCTGGCATCACATTAGGGTTTCGGGTTTGGGGCTTTGGGATGAGAATGTAATTAAGAATTATGGGGTTTTGGGTTTAGGAACCTGACATACACTCACCATACAATCCTACCAATATATGGTGTTTTCCACGGGACCTCAGCATTGACCCCAAATACTATAATCCTCACTTTAGGCACGGCGAAATCGGTACCTCTTACTTTGGAAAATCCCAAAAAAACGCACGCTATATCCACGTATAGAACCCTATATTCGTAATTAACATCCCCCTTTCAGGTACCCTGAATTTCGGAAAACCCCCGATATAGGTTGCTGTGAAGCTTGGGATCCTTTTGGTGCCGTCAAGAAAAGTGACTTCAGTACTCTTACTGGGTCTGGGAGGGTTTAGGGTTTAGGGTCTGGGTTTTACTGGGTTCTTGTTAAAAGGCTATTAAAGAAGATCTTGTTTCATTGATATTGGACCCAGGTATCCATAAGAATGTAAAATGTTGCTCTACAAACCCCAGTTTAGGGTTGCTGGGAATCCTCTGTCCTAGGTTCAGAACCACAGCTTTTCGCTGACATCTAGATTTGGTTAAATTCCATGCACGAATACAAGTTCCTAAATCCTAAAGTCCTAATTACACCCTACATCCTATACCTAAATCCTAAAAACCCTAAACCCTAAAACCTAAACCCTATAATTAATCCCTAAACCCTAAACGCCCTACACCCTAAAGCCTAAACCCTAAAACCCTATAATCCCTAAACCCTAAAACCCTATAATCCCTAAACCCTAAACCCTCTAAACCCTAAACCCTATGAACCCTAAACCCTAAATCCCCCCCAAAAGCCGAGGGAAGGATCCCGAGTCTCAGCTTTCGGCGGACTTTCCGGACTGCGGGGCTCCAAAGATTCGGATGCCGAAGTGAACGTCTGCGTAGACCTCTCTTCGGGTTGCTTTGGGTTTAGGGTTGTTTAGGGTTTAGAGTTCAGGGTTCAGGGTTAAGGATTGAGAGAGTTTAGGGTTAAGGGTTTCAGGGTTTAGGGTTAGGGTTTAGGTGGCTTTAAGGTCCTCATTAAGGGTCTGGGCTACATAGTCTAAGGTTCAGGGTCCGTATCCAAAAACAGGAAACGAAATGGACCCATCTTATTTGAATATTTTCTGCCATAAGCCTTATGAGGACTATAGGGGGATAGATACTGGCAGCTTGAATAATTCAAGCTCCTACAGACTCCTACATTAAGAGCTTACAAGAATCTAGGGTTTTAGGCTCTCATGGGTTTCAAGCATTGAGGGTACGCGAGTCAGGGTGAAGTACCGGTTTTCCCAGACAGTCACAGTACTCAATGGTTGGATGCTTGGCAAGAACTCTGCATAGACTTGTTTCTCACGTCATCGCCAACCAATATGACTTCTTCTCAACCTACTCGCATCTTCCCCCCAGGCTACCCCCCAAGGTCCCGCGAATTAGCCTTACTCCACCTGTAGGCGGGATCCTGGTTGGGGGGTGGTTACCCTAAACCCCTAAACCCTAAAGCCTAAACCCTAGTAGTATAGAGGGGGGTGGGTTAGATAACCCAGAACACCATGGACGTAGTGGTTATATAGGTTTGGTAAACTAGCATGTTTGTGGTGTACTTATTGAGACCCTCCCCTCAAACAAGGCCGCATAATATTGAGCAAACTCCACATAATGTTCTTGAGGGACAAGGACAGTCTTGCATGCCTTAAATGTTCGAGAACCTTAGACATCCGGGTAATACGCTATACTAAGAAACAAGCTTCAACAACTGGAATGACCCTATGAGAAGAACACAGCGGAAACAAGATCATGCTAGCCTCCTAGCCTTCAACAGACTTCAACACACCCCTAGCCCCGCCTCTCAAATCCTACTTGAAGGTTCAGAGTGGACGGGAGAACTGGAAAAATCATTTCCTTTTCACCCAACTCAAAGCCCCCGTAAACCCTGTCATACGCTTGACGCTCAATTAGCCAATTATAGCTGAGTTCTATTTCCCCTGCACTTGCCAGCAAATCCAAATCGCCGTCTTGCTGTTTTTTGGTTTCCATTCCAGAACGCGTTCCTATACATGCAACCCAAGGGGTTCCTGCACCCAATAACTAGGTACTTGGGTTTTGGGTGATAGTAATTATAGTACAGGTTTTGAGTAACTATATGATTACTGGGTACTTGGGCCTTTAGGGCAACATGCGCTTGATTTTACCACTAGGACCTCCTATCAGCAACTGCAAAACTCGGCACCCTCAACGTCAGCCCTCACCCTTACCCCCTACACCTGGAATAGTGGCACCTCTCAAAAAGCCTGAATCAAAACCGCAGACCCTTCAACCCCTTAACCCCAGAAGGTATCCTAAACCCTGAATCTTGCACCCTGAAGCCTGCACCCTCCCTCCAACCCCTCAGCGCCATATGAGCTACAGTCTAAACTCCTAGTATCGCCCTTAATAACCCCTAGATATTCCCCTATATAATAACCCCCTGAAAGGAGTTTAGAGTTTAGACTGCAGCTCATATGGCGGATACCATGCTTCTGAGCCCTAAACACCTAAACCCCAATTCGGGGCTCTCAGCCTTGTGCCGAACGAAGTTGCAAATAGCCTCGGTCTCCTGATCGACTTGTCTAGGTAATAAGGCTTTCAGCTCTTATAAGAAGACCCCAAAATAAAGAGGGAAAAAGGGTACTACTGGGGTACCTACTTGTGGGCCTAGGGTTCGGATGTAGGGCTTAGGGTAGTTTAGGGCTTAGGGTGCAGGGTTTGAGGCTTAACGTTAGGGTTTAGGGTTTAAGGCTTAGGGTTTAGGGTTTAAGTCTTAGCGTTTTGGTTTTTGGGTTTAGGGCTTGGGGTCTAGGATTACCTGCTGGGTGTGAGGGACATAAAAATTGGAGAATGGAGGGGAACTGTGTTTATGCAGCGATTTTTTGGTCCAGAGTCTGGCATCACCCACGAACTAAGCGTTTAGGGTTTAGAGGCTTGGGATGTAGGGTGTTCAGTTCTTAGGATTGCTGGCTTAGGGTTTAGCCATGCTGGACTAATGCGGAAGTTAGCACCATGTATAAGTCGGGTTGTAGACCCAGTTATTCAAAAAAAACTGAACCCTAAACCACGAAATCCAAAACCTTCAAGGTACCATCAACAGTGGCAGGCCATGGAGCTCACTGGAACTCTGCTACATTAACATCTTCCTTTTAACTTTCCCAAAATCTAAACTCAGTCCTTATGGGGAAAGTACTGAAATATCCCTGTTGCACACGTGCCTGAGCAAAGAAAACTGTACTCAGCAAAGACCCAGCCCTAAACCCTAAATCCTAGACCCAAAACTCCTACACCCAAACCCAACCAAACCTAATTCCAAAACCCTCAACCACCGACTCGATATCAACAAAAACATGCCCCACATCCCTACCTTATAACTGCGGAAGGTTCAGGGGTTTCAGGGTTTAGGGTTGAGGGTTAAGGCTTTCTAAACCCTAAACCCTAAACTCTAAACCCTAAACCCTAAACCCTATACCCTAAACCCTAAACCCTACGGTGTTGAGTCCTCCGTTGGCACGATAATGTGACCTTGAGCCGGACTGGCCTCCTGCCATGGACCATGATTGGGGCTTGAAGGCTTTATAGTCCCCCTTAAGTAGATAGAATATGGGATATATGGGGATCTTCTCATAATATAGATATAGGGGATATATTGGGATAATGGAAAAGAAAATGGAAACTACTATAGGTTTTAGATGTTAGATGATTGGGGCTTGAAGGCTTTAGGCCTTGAAGGTTTTGGGGCTTAGGGTTTAGGGTTGGCGCTTCAGGCCTTCAAGGTTTTAGGGCTTGGGCTTTATGCCTCGAAGGTTTTAGCGTTTAGGATTTGGGATTCAGTGCTTAGGGGTTGAAGGCTTTGGACCCACACTGATCAGGGTTTAGGGTTCAGGCCTTGTGGCACTACACCCTATCCATCTATCTATGTCCCTCTAGGTTTTTCAGGTCTTCCTGGATGAAAGAGCAGATGGAAAACGTACATATGTGAGATGTACATATTCATACTGACTACACACATACATTCAGATATATGCATAGATACATATCCATCCATCCATCCATACATGCATGCATGCATACATACATACAAACATACATACATACATACATACATACATACAGACAGACAGACAGACAGCCCAAAGGGGTTGGGTATAGAGGTTTGGGGGTCCAGTGCTCAAACCTCAGCTGGCTGAAGCCAAAAACACTGAACCCTAAGCTAATACGTGGTTTCAGAGAGCTTCTAGTCCAAACTAGGTGCACATGTTTGTTTGTTCTAATACTCAGTATATGCCCGCTTCCCGAATCTGAACCCCGAATGGCCCTTACTCTTAGACCCCGAACATCTTTAAGCTACTGATCCTCCCAATGCACCCTTCATGCATGGGGTCTCCAAAACCCAAACCCTCCAAATTGTAGAACAGCTGGTGCTGGGTCAGGGCGTAGGGTTTATATAGGGGTTTCGGGGTTCTAGGGTCTAGGAATTAGGGTTTAGGGGTTACGGCTTGGGCTTATTTAGGGCTTAGCAGCGGGTAGTCTGCGTGTGGTTGCTGTCTAGCACAGCTACATGAAGTTGGTTGCTTGGTATGTTCGTAGTCTGCGCACGATATTTCTGCAACCTGATATGCCAAACATACTGCTAAGAAACAGAGGCGCGCTCCCCTACTATACCCTAAACCATGATACCCATATGATGAGAACTCCCAACGATGCACACCCTATGTTTGGACCCGCCTGCCCCTAAACCCGGAGAAAAACCTGAAGCCTAAACCGTAACCCTAAATCCTAAACCCTAATCCTCTAACCTTGATCCCCCAACCCTGATTTAAAGCCATCTTCAGGTGAGTAGCCTAGTTTAGGGTCCCTAAGCCCTAAGCACTGCTGGGAGGGTCAGGGGAACTTAGTAAGTAGGTTAATAAGGGGGATGAAGGGGTTATTCTGTGGGTTATAGGGGGGTATTAACCTACTTACTAACTCCCCCTGACCCTCCAAGTAATCATCCCTTAAAACCCTAATGATGGGAGTACTAGAGGAGGCCTAACCCTAAGGGTCCATGCACCCCCCTAAAAAAATGGGTCCCCGTGAAGGGATATATAGGTAGATGTCCACATATATATATATATATATATTGTACCCCCCCCTCACCCCCCCAAAAAAACTACCTTTTACATGAATCCATAAGGTCCTCCCCCAAAACCTACCTTTTTACATG
>CAJNIZ010010806.1:397-11412 GCA_905231905.1 Symbiodinium pilosum | reverse complement strand
TAGGGTTTAGGCCTAAACCCCAAACTGTCTTGCACGAGGAGACTTTCTCGGCTCCTGAGGTTACAAATTGTTCAGGGAGACTACTTCTCAAGGGACGCAATAGCATTTTAGTGTTCTTTCTGAGCGGGGATGAAATACGCCAAGCTGCTCTCCTTAAACCCTACATCCTAAAGTCCAACCCCAAACCCTAATCCCCTGAACCCTTTCTCTTGTATTGCCTAACTCCAAGGTCCCTTCAACAGTAAATTTTCGATCCGCTACCCCAAAGAGCGACCGTCACAAGTTTAGTGTAGATTCAGGCAGCTTATAAAAACCGAAGAAAAAAATGCACACAAGGAGGTATGCGGGCGTATTAGGGCTTTATCTAGTGGTGGATAGAAGGAAAGAAGGAATATAAGCCCGATATAATCCCCACATATCCCTATATGACATATTCCCTTATGCCCTACTAACCCCCAATAAGTTTAGGGATTCAGATGGTACCTCTTGCGTTTCACCGCAAGTCCTAGTTGTCATCCGCGTGGCACCCGTCTCTGCGCGCAAATTTTCTGGATGTGTTTTGGGATTTGCTGTGCTTATTGTTCGGGAGGGCGGGGAGTGGCGGGGGTTGGGGCTGCTGATGGTTGATATGTAAGGGTTTGGGTGTTTTGCGGCAATAAGGGCTGCGTCGTGAAAAAAGATAAAAGATTTGATGCATTGGGGCTTTCTGGTGGGCTCCAGATTCGACAGGCATGCACGCTTGGGATGCTGGCCCCGCTTTGGAGCAGTTCCTCTATCTTGGAATTGTTCCCAGACTAGGTTGAGAAGGGTTCTATATGCGCCTGGTATATGGCGCAGGGGTAGGCACGCGTAGCATACTGTTTGGATGTCGCTTTCTGCTCAGGCTGAATTTTGCGCGCAGGAACCCGCCATGTGTTGAAATTGAGTCATGCTCGTGCGGCGACGCCTGCAATCAAAAGCTGTTGCTGGAACCAGCCAGGCTGTAAACTTTCGTTTGGAAGCCTTCAGCACGTCTCCTTCTGGTGCAACACGTATATCTAAGTGTAAGATGACATACCTCAGAAGCATAAACGAACTAGGGTGGCCAAAAACCAAGAACCAAGCAATCTGAGATGCAAAGACAACATGATACGCCTCCTGCAGTTGATAGAAGCTGTGCATTTTCCAAAGACATATAACCTACACATAGCCTTTTGTGGTGGTACTATGGGTTCGAAAGACAAGGAGGCAGTACGGATGCAGTTTGGAACTTGTTCTTTGATATAATTTAGGGTTTATGGCTGGAACATGCAGCCCAATCTGTGTAGTGCCTATGAGCTATCATCTAAACTCCCAGCATGATCCGTGATAATCCCTAAATTACTCCCCTATGTAATTCTCTACTATATAATCCCCTATATAACCTAAACCCTCTATAACCCCCTTTCAGGAGTTTCGACTATAGCTCATATGGTCTTAAGCAGCTCTAGAACAAAGATGTAAGCTAGTTCTAACCAATGCATGTACCAACAGTGCTTGGAGCTTCATGGATAGCTCCTAAACCTTCAACCCTAAACCCTAAACCTTAAACCCTAAACCCTAAACCCTAAACCCTAAACCCTAAACCAAAGGATTATCACCCCGCAGCTCCACATCCCCCGCTCCGCTTAAGGCTTCGGCGAGAGGTTTTAGGGGCCGAAACAAAGCCCACAGAGAATCCTTGACTTATTTAGGGGCCTTGTTTGGGAATCCTTGACTTATTTGGGAGTTTCCCAGAATTAGGGGTATAGTATTTTGGGGTCTATATTGGGGTCCCCTTATTTTGGGAAACTACCATTTAGGGGCCTTGTTTGAATGAGGGGGGGTGTTACGGAAGGGGGCGGCATGGGATCTTGCAACCAATATGGACCCAGCTGTCTTTGCGGTTCAGTTTGTGCGGAACCCATACTTCTTTCTACCCAAGACTCGCTGGGGGGTAATAGGGAACAAGGGACTTTGATATAGGGATTGCCTGCTGCATCCCCTACGAACCACCAAAAATTAAGGCCTACCAAGGAACCTCTGGGGCAGTCAGTGGCATGATCATCACCCTAAACCCTAAACCCCAAACCCTGAACCCTAAACCTTAAGCCACGTATCGCGGCGCAGCCAGCATGGGCAGCAGTTGGATTTAAAGACCGGTTTGCGGAAGCGACTTCTGGAAGGCATCTACCTGGTTCTTACTTAGCCTATAGAAGTACTTTAAACTTGTTGGGCTTCCTTTTTGGGTCTCTATAATAACAATTAAACTTTTTTAGCCCTGGTTATTGCGGGAGAGAGGTTAGGGTTTAGGGTTTTGGGTTTAGTGTTTGGGGTGTAGGAGTGGCCCATGGGCCCATGGACCTATTCAAAATCGCTTTGCAGCCAAGATTTTGAGGTTTAGGGTCTAGGATTTAGTGTTTTTTCCTTAGGGATGTGGGTTACCCCGGGTCAGAGCTTTGCGGATGTGATTAGATTTTAGGGTTGTACCTAATAATTTCTGCATCTTCAACCCTAAACCCTAAACTTTAGCTTGTTCTATGGGTCGAGGTTGCTCTAGGTATACCTCGTATAAGTTCAGGCATGAACCCCTATGATGCCTTCAAGCCCACCTAGACCTCTATACCATACCCCTTTTGTTGGGTATCTAATTTTGCATATACAGAAATACTAGATGTGAAGTTGGGTAATGTAGACCCATGATTAATGTACCCCCTCCCCTTAATAGGGATTATAATAGGGATCCTAATATTAAGGCCCTTAAAGGAGGGGGTTTGTTAATCATGGGTCTACATGATCCTAAGATAGGTGTAGGGTATAGGAGTCCAGGTAGTTTTAGTCAGCAGACATCGGCGAAGGCACGGACCCTGTTTCTGCAGTGAGTAGCAATTGCCGCGCATGTAGACAACCGCAAAGTGTTCATTGTAGAGAAGTACATCGCAAGACAGAAGTTGTACTACAAAGTGCAAAACACAAGGCAAGGTTCACCATCATTTGGCAGATATCAGATTGAAACAGAAGCTTTCTTGCTCGGTTCGTTTGTGTGCATGATTTGAAGTGGTTCAAGCAGACTAGCCGAAGGACTATATTTCGGTGTGGAAGCTTGCTGCCGATCTGTGTTTACACTTTTTTGTTGGGGGGGAGGTTGGGAGAACTTGATTCGGGGGATGTAATCCCCAACGAACAAGGGGGTTGGGGGTTTAGGGCTCAGGGTTGAGGGTCAGATTCCTTCAATACCACCTCAGTGTATCTCTAGTGTTCATGAGAGTGTGCATTTCATTCTCCATTATGAAGCCATAAGCCCTAAGCCGTACGCCTGTGACATCTGGTATGACAGTTTACATCTCCCCGCATACAGTTGCCAAATAGCGGATTGTCTAGATCAGGCTAGGTGAGCCTGCTTACGCAATCCTGCAGTATTCTTAGGAACTATTGTTGCGATTAACCCTAAGGACCCAAAGGTAGTATTAATCATCCTACTTGTATTTAGGTCTAGGGGGACTACAGAAGAAGACTATACATGTACATGGAGATTGTGAATCCCGTAGGGGTCGGGGTATTCGGTTGTCAGATACCTGCCCCAAACCTGTAATCCTTTCTCCCTCATACTAAAGGGCTCCCCCCTAATGTATATATTCCGAACTATATTCAGCATTAGGCGGGGTGTTCATTGTACGAAACGAACATAATTTAGGGGATGGGGGGTCCCAGGAGTCCCATTGAAAGCTCACCAAAAGCATATAAAGATTCGAATAAATCAAATGAAACACCCCGATTAATTCGAATCAAAATCGTACTAACATCTTAATAGGACCATTTAAAGGAAAGCAAAAGCCACTAACATCTAACGGAAATCTAAGCAAAAGCTATGTGCAATCATTTCAAAAATCGAAATTATCGACTAAATTCCAATGAAATTCACGTGAAATCTAATTACCAACTTAACAACGATTTGAGAGCACAACCAACGCAATTAAGATCGCATTCAGTTTCTACATAATTGCCTTCATAACAGACATTCAAACATCATCCAAGTCTAGGGAATCACGGAGGTCCCTAATCCTAAAGAGTCGTGCTAGGGACCCCCTAATTCAGAGGATCCGGCCGTAATTTACTCTAGTCTTGGCACTTTTAAAAAGTATGCTTGGGGGCGGATTTCAGAATTTGAAATTCTGGGAAGCTCGTATTTCATGCTGGGTTGGGTTTAATATTGGGGGAAGGGATAACGATGACTTCTCTTACCTAAAGCTCAAGTACGCAGTTATCGGGTAAATGGACCTTGAGGGAATACCATCGTGCAGAATACATGGGTTGTTCTCTAAATTACCCGAAGCCTTCGGCTAGTTGTTTGGCACCTCTGTGCAACCCTAAATCCTAAATCCTAAACCCTAAGTGCTAAACCCTAAACCCCACACCCTAAATCCTTACCCTAAACTCTAAACTATATAGTCCCCCTTAAGTAGATAGAATATGGGGTACATATGGGGATCTTATTATCATATACCCAAAGCCATATTCTATCTACTTAAAAGGGACTATAAGCCCTAAACCCTAAACCCTAAACTCTAAACTATAAGCCTTCGAGCCGTCGTTCCGCTGGTTTGAAACGCCTGTTCACTGTTCCGTTCCATTGGCCATATCTGCATAAAGTACCTAAAGGGTTTAGAGGTTTAAGGTTTAGGGTTTAAGGGTTTAGGGCTTCGGGTTTAGGGTTTAGGGCTCTTAGGGCTTTTAGAATAAGAGCTGTTGAAGAATTACTGGTAAACCCAGTGGTACCTTTTGCCCTTTTGAGTTTCCGGGTTCTTTTTCACAAGTCATCTGATTATGGGAAAGAAGGACCCTACGGTAATATGGTTCTTGAGCTACCAAGAGTGCCATAAAACTGAACCCCCAAACCCATTGGTACTGCGGTGCAACGATCGCTACCATCTCTTCCTAGCAGCATCAAGGAGCCCCTAGACCTGGGGTCGTTTAGGGTTTAGGGTTCAGGGTTTAAGCTCTAGGTTGAGGACTGCCAAGGCCTTCTAACAACACAACAACAGCAGAACACTATTCTTTCATGGGGTTTCTTGGAAGGCGAAGCGCTTGTGTATGGCTAGTGTATCAAAATAAACCCATGAGGCGGAATTAGACGATTGTTTGTGGCTGTAGGCAGTACCCAAGGTGTGTAGGTTTGTTCTTGAACACCGTTTTAGATGTGTATGTTTGCCTCAGTCCAATATCAATTGAAAGTGGTCATGTTTGATAGTACCCTTGCATCTTGAATCGTAGTTGTTCAAAATACCAGCTCCACGATGGCCATGAAATAGGTGCCCTTTTTGGTTAGGACCCCCGTTTAGTGAAGCGTATTATCCATGGTCCCTTCTCTACAGGAACCTTTACAACAACCCTCAGACGGATGATTGCAGCAACATTCAAGATTCCCCAAACCCTAAACCCTAAACCCTACAAACCCTAAACCCTATAGAACTGAAATCCATGAGCAGAGCAGAATGGCTTCAACTTGCTTCGCAGGCTTCTCTGTAAGCGGCTGTGGATCATTCAGAAAGCATGCGACAATCCCCGAAATTGGGCGTAGGGTTTAGATTTAGGGAGAGAAACCACAAGGTAGAAGCAGTTATTCTCCTAGGGCTAGAGTTAGGATAGCACTAGTGTTTCGCAACTGCCTGGGCTCCCTGACCCCTGAACCCTCAACCCCAAAGAGGTGTAAGAGTACATGATTGTATTCCCTAAGCCCTTAACCCTAAACCCTAAACCCCAAACCCTAAACCCCAAACCCCAAAACCTGAAGCCCTTAACCCTAAACCCAAACCCTAAACCCCTAAACTTATGCCCCTAAGCGCAACTTCGGGACGGCTCTTGGAAGCTCCAAAATTCTAGGCCCTAAACCCTAAACCTTAAACCTTGGGTACTGCCCCCCCCTCAGTAACAGTTGGACAATAAATATAATATGGGTACATATAGCCCTTAAGAGGACCCCTAATATGGACTCTTACTGGGGGGGGGGCAGTACCCAACTTAAACCTCTACAACTAGGTACCCCGGTAGTACCCTTTTGCCCTTTTTATTCTGGGGTCTCCTTATTAAAGCTGAATAGTAGGAAGAAGGGTACCCTTATTAATGGGCTATTGGGGAACCTAGACAACAAGCATGTCCTCGGGGTTTTAGGGTTTAGGTTTTAGGACATCCTTTGGGCTTTGAACTTTGAGGTTTAGGGTTTAGGGTCTATAGCAGGTCAATATGACCCTAAACACTACGTAAATCCTAAACCCTAAACCTTAAACCCTAAATCCTAAACGCTAAGCCCTCAACCCCAAAATATGGGGATGAAGAGAACTTATTGGGTTTATGTCAGGGATGCGTTCCTTCATTCATCTTCATCCGATGCCAAGAAGAGCAAGACTTGTAGAAATGGTTGTGCAGCTGTGCATACAGATATGTATATTGTTTTGCAGACGGTAGTCCACCCATGAAAGCGGGAGCGTAGAATCGCTCAAATATGACGCTCAGTATTTCTCCTGTGGTCACTATCGGTAGGCAGGCCACCTAATGTATACAAGGTCATGGTAAACGTGAGGAGAGGCAGGTAATCGAAGCCACAAACCCTGAACCCCAAACCATAAGCTCTGAGAACGTACAAATGAGATCTATGAAAGTGAAGAGCCCCAAAATTCTAATCCCTGAACCGCGGATAGGCTGCATAGCGCCTGGTGACCCTAAACACCTAGTCCTAAACCCTATATATCCTTACATACTCCTACAAACCGTTATATCACCTTTACATAACCACTATCCCTAAAGAACCTCTATAACCCCTTCAAAGAACCCTCAAGTCTAAACCCTAGACCCCGAACTCTAATCTGCCAGTAAACCTGGTGTAGGTGTGGGGTTGTTTTTTGGCACTTATGGCCCTATGGTTTAGGGTTTAGGGTTCATAGTATATAGCCACTTGTTTTCCAATTTGGGTAGCCCATACACTTAGGGTGCCGTTTTCCCCTTCTTCTTTTGGGGTCGCTTCTTAAACCTGAACACTAGGCAAAAGGTTATTGTTATGAAGGGGTTACTCGGTGACCCATATAAGGCCAGAGAGGGGGGGGTCAGTAGGGCTATAAGCCCTGCAAAGGTAGTCTAAACCCTAAACCCTAAACCCCAAGCCTTGAAGTCCTACTCAGCCACGTTCTGCCGCAGCCGCCCACCAAAGCGTATTCCTGTGCAGCTTTGCTGTTCTGGCTTGGAGGATCTCATGACTTAGTAAGTCTACTGAAAACAAGGGTTATTGGGGTTTAGGGTTTAGGGGTTGTTGGGCATAGTAGGTAGGCTTACTAAGTCAAGAGATCATCCAAGTGGCTTCTTTTTAACTTATTCTTGGAAGGAGCTTTGAGGATAAGCCCTCAGATGCTTCCAATGCCAATAGCAGAGTTCTCAAACGTGGGTAGAGAGCCCAAAGCCTCTTGGTGAAGGAATATAGGGTTATGTAGGGATATGTAAGGTGATATGGAGTTACGCTGGTTTATATAGGGATTTAGAATATGCCCTCAACGAGAGGGTGCTGACTATCACGAAGCAGATATTCTCTTACAGATGTTCATAATGTTTGACAACTAAGCCCTGAAGCCTACACCCTAGACTCTATAGTCCCCCTGAAGTATATGGCTTTGGGTATGTTATAATAGGGTCCCCATGTACTCTACATTCTATCTACTTAAGGGACACTATAAACCCTAAGCCTTACTTGGATGATCTTTTGACTTCGTAAGTTTACCGACATCCCCCCAGAAGATATTATTGGCCCCAGAACCCCTGTTACTAATAGGGTTTAGGATTTAGGATTTAGGGCAAGCGATCTCTCCAAACCTTAAACTGTAAGAGGTTTTGGGCTGCGTGGACACATGTGTGGAAACGTGGAAGCTCTTGTGACGGTCTCAACCCTCAGCACTTCCGGTGATCCTGAGATTCCTACATGGGCTATAGTCTTAACTCCTTAAAGGGAGTTATATAGGGGATTATATAGGGGAGTATTGTAGGGCTGATTAAGGGGGTATTAAGAGTGTAGACTATAGCTCACATGACTTTACTGCACCATTATTCCGCAAGTCCCAAAGTTTTAACGGTGTAAGGTGCTTCTGGTCATGCAGGATTTCAATCTTTTCGCATACAGCCTATGAATCCCTACGAAATACAAGGTTCCATCCTCCAGTATTGGCAATTGTAACATCCACCCAAAACTAGAAACCCTGAATTCTGAATCCCTAACCCCGTAGACCCTCAACCCTAAACCATGCAACGGGACTTCATCTTTACAATTTCGCCTTGGGGGAGCGCGGGCTTCAGAATTTAGATTTGAAGGTTGGGCTTTCAGTCTTTAGGGTTTACTTTGTTGTGGGTTTAGGGTTTAGGGGTTTTTATGGTTGGCTTTCAGATTTTAGGTTCTTGGGGTTTTGGCTTCAGAGCTAAGAGTTTAGGCTTTAGGGTTTAGCCTCAACTCGGCTTCGGATCGGAACAAAGAGTTTAGATCTTGCGACTACCCTAAAGGCTACCTAAACCCCAAAAGTATGTGACATAATGGCCTTTATGGCTGTTATTTTGGGTTTAGGGCTATTATTCTACCTACTTTCCTCCCTTTTTCCTGACTCACGCCTTTCCCTTTTCCCGACTCACGCCTCTTTTAAATCACTCACGCCTTTCTTTTTCCCGACTCACGCCAGGTTTTGGGCAAGTATATGCACATCGCATAGTTGGCCTGCTATCACATAGCCTCCTGTGGTTTCTGTTAGTCTCCAAACCCCAATCCTGTCCCTCGGTGTCCACATCTCGTGTCTAGCTACCCCAATAGTACCATTTTGCCCTTTTTATTTGGGGGGTCTCCTTATTAAAGCTGAACAGTAGGAATAGAGGGTACCCTTATTACTAATGGGTTACTGGGGAACCTAGTTGTGGGAATTCTTAAATCTCGGGGAATTTGGGAAGCCGCTGTCTTTATGCAGAAACCCTTGACTTCCTGAGCCCAACGTTGGATGGTTTAGCATTTGCCCAGAGGGTCCAAGTACCCAATAATCAGGTACCCCTTAAAGGGGATCTATAGGGGTAGATAGGGATGTATGGGGACATGTTGGGATATATAGGGTTTAGGGTTTAGGGTCCAAGTACCCCATGATTAGGTACTTGGGTTTTGTGGAACAGTAAGTATAGTACAGGTTTTGGGCAAGTATATGATTATTAGGTACTTGGACCCTTAGGGTTAGGGTCAGTGCAGGTGTGCCTCAGACTTTGCCATATGTCTTTACATGTGTCTTTGAGGGCTCTCTGGCTATGGGCAATCCGCAAAACGATGAACCCCGTTTCATTAGTTGTTACATTGTTCATGAGTTTCCTAGTCTTGGGGGCATTCTTGGAGAGTTTATCTGACAGCTTTTAATGCCCATATTTCCCTTGGGTGCCCAAAGGCTTTTCTTCGAGAAGCCCACATCTGAAGGCGCGGTTTAGGGTTTAGGGTTGGAGGGTCATGAGGGCTTAGGAAGTAGGTTAATAATTGGGATAATTGGGGTTATCATATGGTTCATAGGGGCTATTAACCTACTTACTAAGTCCCCATGACCCTCCAAGTAGGCCCCGTCCTAAATCCCAATGCCTGAACCGGCCCCTGGCCGAAAGACCTTCCACAGCTCCGACACTGTCAAGAGCAACTGTTTTTCCAAGAGCACGCCGCAAACTATTTCAGGGGGTGGGGTAAAGTGGGTAAATGTCTGACTGCAAGTTGATTTCAAGGTGTCCGCTTCAGCATCCTGGCGTCGAAAGCATTCTAAAAGCGCTGTTGGGGTTCCGCTGGTGCCTGGTCCTTGGTGCATACGTCAGCTCTTTATCTCGCAGATGAAAATGGGACTCACACATGTACTGGTACGATACACCCTGACTGGAAGACATGGTCATCACCACATTCACAGCAGGTAAACGCTGGAACGCCCACATTACATTTCCTGTATTAGCGAAGGCATTGGCAAGATGGAGTAGGTGCTGGTATGTGCCTTGGTTAGCAATGATGTATATAGGCGCCCTTTCACTCAACGCGATAAGACGTTCCCCCGACAGAAGGGCCACCCTCCGTGCGGGTATTTTTACGAGGACGGCTGCGCTTCGTCCAAGTGACTATGAGCCTTTTAGTAGGGAATCTGGACAATCGTTCCATCTTTCCAAGAATGCCCTAGCTAGGGTCAGAGATCCAGGCTTCAAGTAGGTGATTCAGGAAATCGGGCTGCAGCGGACCCTTTTGGGCTTCCTGCTGAAAGCCACTTCATCACCAAACGGGGAGAAAAATCCTACACGAGTTCACGGGAAGAAAAGAACGTCATAGTTCTTTGTGTGGCTGTGATGTCAATATGCTCACCCGTGTTTGAGCAAGTTGAGCCACCTAAGGTGAGAAAGTCCCATATGCTCGGCAACCAAATGCGAACATAGCTGGATGTTTGGGAGACTTGCCCTAAGGGTCCATGTGCCCAACAATTGCGTACTTAGGATTTGGGTAACAGTAATTAAAGTACAGGTTTGGGGTAAGTCTATGATTATTGGGTACTTGGAACCTTAGGGTTGGTAACATTGCGCAGTCTCGTTACAGAAGTCTTCGCACATTGCGTAACACGCGGTCTAAAAAGCTGCTCTGCGGTTGTCAGGCTTGGCTAGAAATGCCCGGTCTCACGAGTGATCGCTTCAGCCGCAAGCGGTTGCCGGAGACACTTTAATCTATTCTCCGCTTGGGCAGACGCAAAAAAGGGATCTTCCACATCGGTAGAGTCCTTAACCCGAACAGGTAGTAGTGGTAGTAACAGCAGCGACAGTGCTAAGTCATCTAAACTCCAAAAAGGCGCATGAACCCCATATCTCAGAGCCCTATTTGAGAAACTCTCTCTGGAGACCGATTTGAAGCGGATCGCCAATATAGACTAAGGATGTATTCCCCCATCCTAAAGAACCCAAAACCAACACATACCCCCACCTAAACCGTAAACCCGTAAACCCTAAATCCC
>CAJNIZ010010804.1:0-11713 GCA_905231905.1 Symbiodinium pilosum | reverse complement strand
TCTATCTACTCAAGGATGACTATAAACTCTCGGACGGGGTTATATAGGGGACTGTATAGGGTTGAGGGTTTCGGGTTCAAACTCCTTAGAAGGGATTATATAGAGGATTCTATCGGGGACTACTATAGCGGTTGCTAAAGGGGATTCGAGGAGTTTAGTTTACGGCTCATATGAAAATTTCCTTACATTTGATATAATATGGGTCCCTGGACAGATTTCCCCGGAACACTAACTGCCAAGTCGCACTTGTATACCAGAGTTTAGGGGTTTAGGGTTCATGTGTGCAATGTCTACTGAAGTCTGACTGAAGTCTGGCGCTGTAACCCCAAACACCAGCATGCTTAAACGCCCATGTGGCAGCATAGGTTGCCAGTAGAAACCCGATTGAGAGGGCCCCAAAAGAGACCTCCCTAAACCTACATGACATGCTCCGGCATATAATATCCGTGCATAACCTTGACAAAGCCTACGTATATGAAGGGACACAGAAGTTCTTGGAAATTAGCCCCAACTTCAACCTGCAACCCGAAACCTTGCAAACCCCAAGCCCTGGTAGGATGTTGCCTGCTTTGGCTTCTACCTGAAGTAGAACTTGGGGGAAAAGTCCCGTGGTTTGGGGCCCCTTCATTTGCAAAGCGCTTTTGGTCGCCAGAAAGGTAGAACGTAATGTAGGGGTCTGAAGAAACTGAATAGGGTCTTGGAGTATTGTAAGGGAACCCTAAACCAACAACTAAACCCCAAAGGCAAGAAACGGATACCACTAAATTGCAGAACCCGAAAGCGCAACTCGCGCATGATTGTTTGAAGCAGCCTCCAAAGCTAGACTAGGCACAGAGCTATTGTCACAATGGGCATATTGGGGCTATGGGACTATATAGCCGCACCCTACGTTGCCGGGGCCGCGCTCTCTCTCCCTCTCTCTTTTTGCTGTGTGTTTAGCCCACGTGCCTAAAGGGACACGGTTTTTCCAATGTATATGGTGGTTCCCTAACCAGGGGATCCCAATATAGACCCCCAAGTACTATGGGATCCCAAAAATGGTACCGCAATTTTGGGAAAACCTCATTCAATTTTGGCGTACACCTGAAGATTATTCCCAAGAACCCCCTCCCCCCATGTTCAGTCCTGAAGTTTGCACGCCTGAGCCCTAAACCCTCAAGTCTCAACATTAGGACCCCAACCCTCAACTCCACACCCCTAAACCCCAAACTCTGAACCCAAATCCGCAAACCCTAAAGGGTTTTGGGTTTAGGGTTTAGGACTTAGGGTTCAGGGTTTACATATTTAGGGTTTAGGGTTTAGGGAACCCATTTAAGGTACCTTAAACCCAAAGTAGGTGCTAAGCAAAGAGGCAGACCTTGCCAACACCAAAGAGCAGCTTGAGCTGGCCGAGACATCTTTGGAGCGCCTGCAGTAGGAGCCCAAGCAGGTCAGATGTGCTAATAAGGGGGGGTTATAGGGGAATGTATAGGGTTTAGGGCTTAGGGTTCAGGATTTAGGGTTCAGGATTTAGGGTTCAGGATTTAGGGTTTAGGATATTGAATTTAGGGTTTGGGTCTATGCTCAGCTTAACGGGCATTATATAAGGGATTAGATAGGGGACTACTATGCTATTGAGGGCATTGAGGGGATACTAGGAGTTAAGACGATAGCTCAGATGGATCAAACGCGAGGTATGGGAAGGATCTAGGGTGTAGGATTCTAGGGTTTAGGGTTTGGGGGTTTAGGGTTTTAAGGACTTAGGGCTTCGGGTTTTAGGGTTTAGGGTGTAGGGTTTGGGGTAAAGGAAGTAAAGCCCAACATAAAATCCTAAACCCTAAACCCTGGAATCTCTACAATCATCCTTCACAGCACCTGCCTCCCTCCACCTTTTGAGCCCCTGAGTCACTCAGGCTGAGTGGATGGTAGGGAAAAGCTGAAGGTACAACCAGGCCATGTCCCATGTCGGGTCTTGTACTTGGTTCTATGGAGTGTGAGATGGCGCTGGGTTTACAAAATATGCTTACCTAATGTGAGTGGAAGGGCTTTCTTTTTTAAGGGCGTAACTTGCAATCGGTACTTTCATGGCTGATTACGTACCCTTATCGCCAAAAAAAGGCTAACCCTAACCTCTATCCCCGAAATGGAGTCCAAAGAACGCGTGTTCTACCAATCCGCCTACCTCATCAGATCTTACCCCACAATAGTAGTTTCCATATAGCCCTCACATAATTCCTAGAAGCCCTTGTGAAATCCCTATCATGAAGCCTCATGCAATCGCCATAAACCATTGTATAATCCCGAAAATGTTCCGTATGAATTCCACAACCCTCAATAAATCTGTGCAAGAGCCGATCACACAGCCCGGAGGGAACGCCGCATGCCGCAGAGAGCGGCATGCGGTCTAGGGTTCAGGGTTTAGGGTTAACCCTTGGACCCAGAGGGCCCATGTGGCTTTATAGTATATGGGGGCTTTGCAAAATCAAGGGTACCTTTTTGGGGGCCCCATAGTAAGGACTATAGTGTATTGCGGTCTATATTCAGGTCCCCCTATTTAGGGAAACTACCATATACCTAGAGCAAACGGAAATTTCCAGAGGGTGATGAAGGAAGCATGATTTCCTGTGCGGGTATAAACGGGAAGTCTGGGACGCTGGGTTCGGTCTGGACATCTGCTGCTAAGATCGGCACCAATGCTGTGCAAAGACCTTCAGAGAGATTTCGGACAGCAAGAGGCCTAAGCTTTCAAGACCTATGTAACCCTCTAAAACCCTATTATCCTAAAAGAACCCTGCCCCTACAGTCCCTGCATACCTTTACTGACAACCCAGCGGCTGCACCTGCAGCGGGCATTGGGATTGAAGCGCCAAGACCATCTTAATGTCTCTCGCTGGATCTAGATTATCTGGGTTGGCCTTTTGGATACTTACATATTTTCCCTAATTGGTTTCATAAGGACCCTATATACTAATATTTTTCAAAGGGTTCCAATGGGCCAACCAAACTTATGCATGCACGTGCCTGAAGTCTCAACTCAAAGCCCTCAACACAAAACCTGCCACCCGTAAGCCTTTATGAGCCATGATCTAAACCCCTTTCCAGGGGTTTATGTAGGGGACTATGTAGGGTTCCTGTTGTAGGGCTCTTTAAGGAGAATACTAGGGGTTCAGACTATAGCTAGACTATGGCTGATAGGAACCATCGCAACCCTACCTTAAGACCCTCACGCCTAAACTGGAAGACCGAACACCCGGCACCCTCAATCCTTTGCCGTCAACCCTCATCCCTCAACCCTGAGCCATCAACCCAAAATCCTGAAACCTTTAGCCTGTTACCCCATAGCCCCACTTCTCTCAACACTCAACCCTGCCCTCCAAACAAGTCCTTCTTTTTTTGGGCGCCCTAAACCCAAAGCCCGAAATCCCAAATCCTAAACCCTAAGCCCTAAGCCCTAAACCTTAAATGCTAAACCTTAAGCCCTATACCCTAAACCCTACATGCTAAAAACCTAAGCCCTAAACCTTACATGCTAGACCTCAACTCAATACCTCAATCATAAACCCTAAACCCTATAAGCCCTAAACCCTAGATGCTAAACCCCAACCCTAATTCCCTCAACCGGCCAAGGAAAGAGTCGCAATCTGCCCAAGCCGCTGCACAGGAAGCTCAGGCGGCATACGCTGAGGCAAGAGATTTTTAAGGCTTCGGGGTATAAGTTTTTTTTGGGTTTAGGGTTTAGGGGTTTAGGGTTTAGGGTTTAGGGGTTTAGGGTTTAGGTTTTTGGGCTTCAGCTTTTGTTAAACGGATTGTAGGCTTATTCTAGGGTAAGTATCCGCCGGGTTCTAGCAGGTCCTGGAATTATAGATAGCTTCACGGTTCAGGGCTCAGGCTTTAGGATAACCATCGCCCCCACCTAGCAATGTAAATTACAATCATTTAGTTATCAGCGGCCTCATATCCTGAAGCCAGCCTCCTCTTAGTGTATAGGGTCCTACCCTCCCTAGTTTAGGGAATGAAGCAGAACATCTTGCATCGTGAGGAAAAACTTGGAGGTATAAATTAGTATATATATATATATACACACACACAGGTTTCAGGGGATAGTATCCCTGACTTTTCAGATTTGCAATAGAAATCAGAGTAGTGCTAATTGTAGAGTTGTAAGAACTGTACAAACGCGAATAGTCATAGCACTACCCTAAACCCTAGCCCTAAACCCCTACACCCCTAAACCCTACACCCTAAACCGCACACCCTACACCCTAAACCCTAAACCTTATGATGATATTCTAAAGTACACAGCAACCTTAAAACCGTAGGGGTCCTGGAAGTGCAAGCGAGCTTGTCCCTGGTTGCTGGTAACCTTGGCTGGACATAAGTCCTTCCCATTTTAATTCAGGGTTTAGGGTTTTGGGTTTTGGGTTTAGTGGTTAGGGTTTTGGGTCTTACAACCTAGAACCCCAAACCCTAACACCTAAAGCCCCAAACCCGTTTCCGCAGGCCGTCGCATGCGCAGATCCGTCCAATGCGGTGTCCCAGAAGCGCGTTGAGGAGGCTTGATACAGATAGCGGTGTTTCAGTGGGTTTCTTTTAAAACATCATTTCATTTTGTTGGGATTTTAGTAACAAGTTCTGTACAAAACGCTGAACAAAGTGGCCATTACAGTATTCGTCCTGGGCTGCTGCGGATCTTGCTTTCAGAAGCCTCAGTATTACTCCAGTTGAGGAGCATTTCCTCCAGTGTGATTCGTAAAGCTTTAACTCTTTCTTGCTCTAGCTCGAAGTTGTCAAGGAAGGTGGGTTATTGCTATTGCTTATACCAAAATGAGCTATAGTCTAAACTCCTTAAAGGGGGTTATATAGGAGAATATATAGGGGAGTATTATAAGGCTTATTAACGGAAAATACTAGGAGTTTAGACTATAGCTCAAATGACTGCTCGCTTTCTACCGTTCCCCTGCAAATTCGGCTTGGAATCCCTTTCAAGAAGTTCCTTCCAGCGACATCCGTGTAGAAGCAAGTATAGGAACCTGATGTCTCCGAAGTCGCCGTAGACAGCATGTGATCGCAGGTTAGGGTCGTACATGGCGTAGCACCTAGTCTTCTTTTTGTATAGGGCTTCTCTACTTTTGGCGTGTCCTTTTACATCAGTCGTACATCTGTAAATTTACTTCTGGTGCCCTTGCGCCGAAAGCTGCATCAGTCACTAACTTCCTAGCCGAAAGTGTACTCTGTAATGATAGTAATAACGGTAGCAATAATACTAAGAGTAATGAGAACAGTATTACTAGAAGTCGTGGTAGTAGTAATAGTAGTAAGTTCATTCGGAAGAAGAAATACTAACAACAACAATAATAAAGGTAGTACTTGGAGGTTCATGGGACTTCGTAACCACTTCTAACTGGGCTTATAACCCTCCTTATAACCCCCTTAATGGCCTTATAGGGGTTACCCCAATTATAAGTAGGGTTATAACCCCAGTTATAAATACTTACTAAGTCCCATGAACCTGCAAGTAAGCCCTCACAGGCCATGCGGGCCCCCTTGTCCGCGATGTAACCATAAGGACCATCCAAAACGAGAAATTGACCGTCCGCTTATTACTAAAACGCTGTATCTTAGACCTACCGTTCCCTTTAAGTAGATAGAATATGGTTTTGGGTATATTCTAACAAGATCTCCATATACTCCACCTTCTATCTACTTAAGGTGGGCTATAGCTCGCGGGCCTTCCGATGTAGCAGGAGCAAATAGGTGCCAAAAGTAACCCAGACCCCTTCGAAATTAGATCCCGTATATACAGCCGTAGTAACCTTTGTATAATTCCCCAAAGTTTTCTTGGGGCTCTAATGTTTAGAGCCCATTGCAGGTTTGGGAATTTTCTGTAAGATCACCCTCGTACGTCCTAGCAATGGCCCCCGCAAGGCCGAAGCAAAAATCGAAGCTTTGACAAAGGAGCTGAGAATGGAAGGGAAAGGAAATCGCTCTACAGGGGTAGGTTTCAAACATATTTCGTGTTTTCTACGACTCCTCCTCCTTCAGATAATCACTAATAGGGCCCCGAAACCTACCCTAGTTTAGGGGAACTAACCCGAAGATCCAAGTACGCTATGAATCTCTCCTCGCCATGATCTTCACCTGTAAACTCGGGTTTCCCAAAGTTAGGGGTACCTCTCTGGGGGTGCCTTTGATACACAAGGACTGTGGTAGGTAGCATTTGGGGGTCTATATGAGAGTCTATAGGAAGTATGAAATATGGAAATCCCAACTGGTCAAGTCCAAGCTAGAGCAACAAGCAGTCGAGACCCACACGGTTCAGGCTTTAAGTTCTGGGGTTTAGGGGTTTAGGGATTCAGGGCGCGTGGTTTAGGGATCAGCAGTTGAGACCGACACTTAGACCCTTAACCCAAAACCCTTCAACCGCTAAGCCCCGAAAGTCTATTACGGGTGCTGTGTAGCGACGGAAGGGATCGAATGCAGGTACTTTTTTTTGGATGTTGTTTTGTGATTTCCCCAAACCTGGGTACCCCAATATTGGCCCAACAACCCCAATATTGGCCCAACAATTTCATAATCCTTATTCTAGCCGACCCCCTCCCCCCCCCAATATCGTACCCCCTAATTTTCGGAACCCTAAACCCTATATGCCCCCGTATAGCCCTGTATATCCCCTGTGTATCCCCGAATAACCCGTTTTAAGGAGACCCCTAATTTTGGGAAATCCCCATACAGACTAATACGAGCCATGATCGCTTCGTTCCCTCAAAAGTACGTCAGCTGTGTTTAATGTAGAAGCCTCAGTACATGAAGTTTAGGGTTTAGGATTTAGGGTATAGGGTTCCTTTTCACTTATAGTCCTTTTATTGCCATGGTATAATATCGCCTAGACTTCTGTTCTTTCTAACAAAGGCACGAAGGCTCTACATTCAACCCCTATCAGAAAATCTCTATGTACCTGGTTTTTATTTCAGCTTCCGTTTGCTTTTTCGTTTGATTGTCCGTCGTTCTGGTTACGCGGCCCCTACTACGACCCTAAACCATACATTAGCTGTGGATTCCCCTACCCCCTTTAGGTTCGCCCGTAACTACAGTTTTTTGAGGGTAGCCAACGGGGAACATGGGTGTTAGGAGAGCCCATAGATTAGGAATTTCAGCCGGGCTGTCAGTGAAACCTAACCTAAACCCCTAAAAACCTAAACCCTAAACCCCCGAACCTAAACTCCAAACCCTAAACCCCTAAAAAGAGACGATTCTTAGAACCCATCCTGAACATGTCCACCTGAGGGCTTAGGGTTTCCCACCGGGTTTGGGGGTTTAGGGTTTAGGGTTTAGGGTTCAGGGTTTAGGGATAGGGTTTAGGGTGCCTAAGCTACAGACATCCTTAGCGTAGATCGCATTTCAGAGATAGAGGGTTAATAATATCCTAGACCCGTTCAAGTTTCTACTTGTGAACCGAAATACTCATAGCTAGGTCATAGCTAGCCCCTCTTTATAGTACAGGCTCTATGTACTACTTGGAGGTTCATGGTCATCAGCAAACTATTGGCCCACCTCCCCTTCCCCCCCGTGGATTCTCGAGGGTCTGTCAATTTTCGGTGGTAGTATTTCAGATTTTGTGGTCGGGCGTACGTGAGTTCGCAGACTTTGACTTTTTTTGCTTCAAGACAAAATTGGGGGCTTAGGGCTTAGCGTTTAGGATGCAGCGTTTAGGATTTAATGCATAGAAAATGCAAGCTAGTCTAACATTTGGGGTTAGAGGGCTTATGTATCTAGTTCTATAGAATGTTGGAGAACCACATGGGAGCCGAAGCCAAAACTGATTATGTATACGGGTTTATAGGGTTCATTTGTGCACGGATCCTGTTTTGGGCCCCCTCAACGGGCCACAGCATGAAGTGCTGGATCATCAGCAGATCGAGAGTCGACGAGTATTTGTATGAGCCCTGGACTAAATTTGCAGTATATCCATTAAGAGGTCCCCTTCCGAAAACCCTATATAGTCCCCCATAGGTCCCCCCCAACCTGAATTTAGTCCGTGGCTCAAATAGCGCTAGTCGTGACAGCCACAAAGGGATCAAGTTGTCCGAGGAGCTCGGCGGCAGCAGGTTTTCCGTTTAGAGTTTAGTGGGCTGCCTGTACGGCCCTGTGACATGTTCAGCCCAAAACCCAGCCTCTAACCCCACCTTATTGTAGTTTACTAGTATCACCTCCTAATTAGATGGCATACCATAACCCAGAAAACAGAAGTTACTTGGGGTAAATTACAGTCGCGATTACTCAGCGGCACTGGAAAATTGTCGGGTTCCGGAGGCTCCCGACAAGATGGCCAATTTTGTTGAGGGTTTAGGGTCTAGAGAGAGTACTTCCCTGCGTATACCTGCTCGCAATTAAATGCAATTGCGCAGCCCTGGTGGGGGACCCCGTCAAAGCCTAGCCTCAGAGCCAGATCTCTGAAACGCCAAATGTCGCATAGAAGACAGGAGCATGCAGCAAAGCTGGAGGAGATGACTGTAAAGATTTCATCGGCTGAGCAGGCTTTTCCTCTTGGTTGCCTGCCAGGGTTTAGGGTCTGAGGTTTAGGGTTTGGGTTTAGGTTTTAGGGTTTAGGAAAGGGACAATGACATGTTGCATATGTTGACAATCCTGCATGACCTTGTGTTCCAAGGTTCAGGGTACTTGGGGTCATGCAGTTTTCCGGATCAACAGTGTATGTCCATGAGGAGCCTACAAGTACGAAAAAAAAGTATTGGATGGTGTCAACCCCTAAACTCTAAACCTAAACACCTAGACGCCTAAACCCTAAACCCCTGAACCCTAACCCTAAACCCCTATTAAACATCTGAGCCCTAAACCCTAAACCGCAAGCAGGGAAGTGCAATGACAGAAAACCCTGAGCGTTCGCTACACTTGAAGTCCTGTCCTTGAATAGGGTTTAGGGATCGAGGTTTTTGGATTTAGGATGTAGGGATTCAGGGTTTTGGGGCTAGGGGTGTGGGATGATTGAGGATTTAGGGTTTAGGGATTGGGCATTTGGGAGGGATTAGGGTTTGGAGATTTAGGGTACTACGCTGGAGAAAGTAGGTGCTTGGGGGGTCAATTTTTAAATCCTGCTGGGGTTAGGGGGAGCCTTCCAGCTAAGCAGGTAAGCACTTATTGCTCTGGTTTTTGGGCCCGATCTTCACTCTTGGCAAGGTCTTCTGCTGCTTTTCCACCGAGAAACGTAGAACCTGGAAAGACCTTGCCAAGGGTTTAGCAACCACTTGCAACACCCTAAACCCCTCGGGTTTGCGACTTGGGGATAGTGACAAAATGCCAAGCCTTCAAGATTGTACTGGAGAGGTGGCTAACTGTATGGCCCTTGCCTATGAACCAGGGTCAGAAGGTAGGGGCTGCGCTAGGTTTTCTCATCTAATAGGACCTTTACTGCTAATAGACCCCAAGTGTTCGGAATCTAGGTAGGTCCCTTCAAACCCCCACTCTAAGCCTCATACAACCCCTATAGTATTCCTGTATATCTCTCTCTCTTTCTCTCTCTCGCTCTCTCTCTCTCTCTCTTTCTCTCTCTCTCTCTCTCTCTCGCTCTGTCTCTCTCTCTCTCGCTCTTTCTCTCCCTCCCTTTCGCTCCCTGTATATTCCTGTATCCTCACTTATGCCAGGCTGGCAGCAAAACGTCCGAGGTGTTGCGCAGTGCCAACACTGTGCCAAGCTTGCAAATCAGGTTCCCAGATCCCTTGAAGGATCTCTAAAGTAATACCCCCCAAATATGAGCTACAGTCTAAGCTCCTTAAAGGGGGTTATAGGCCGGAGTTCATAGGGGAGCGTTGTAGCCGGTATTTAGGGGGATACTGAACTATAGCTCATATGGTGCCCTGTGCTACTGTTGGATAATTTCCAGGAACCCTTAACGGGGATCTGCCTTCTGGATCCGTTTAGGGGCGTGGGTTCAGGTTGAGGTGGAACGATTTCGCGTCTGCAGAGGGCAATCAAAGGTTAAGGAGGGGATGTACGCGTCTTTCGATTGCTTTGCAGTTCAGTAGATTCCTTATTCTGGTAGGCGTGGGCCCACTGAAGCTTACAGGCGCACGAACAAATTCTACCCATGCTTAGATGGAAGTGGGGCAGTGGATGTTGGAAGTCTTGCGGGGACTATTGGAGACTTCTACAGAGCTCCTTTTCCTTTTTCACAACCCTAAACCCTAAGCCGGCAAGAGTTAGAAGGGCCATCAGGGAGGCTCCTCTTGTGCCTTAGAATACTGGTAGTTAGTAGGGAATAAAGGAACAAATGATATAAAGATTGTTTAGGGATTATATCTTCTCATTCCCTACTCACCCCCAGTAAGTTATGTTTCGCTTGTCTTTTGGATGGTTTGCTCTCCAACAAACTTCCATGGAACCCCTCATCGAACGGATGGATCGTCAGGGCTCTTCTTGGGGTTCATGTTAGTTTGGGGATGTGAGTTTTGTATTTGGGGACTTTGGGCAGCTTCGCGAGCATATCTGTTTTGGAAATAGGGTTGTGCTGTCAGCTTCAAGCATTGCAAGCCTATGGCCTATGTGTTGTAGCGCATCAGTCTTGTACCTAAACCCTAAACCCTACACCTGCGTGTGGTTCGGACCTTTTGCTTGCTGCTCTGCCCCTTCGTATGCGCGAGCCAGAAGCCGTGCGCGTAGGTGAGCTGTTTTGATAGTTCTTGCAAGGCTTTCACCCAAAACCCTCATGTAGACCACTAATTAATAGACTCCCTCCTTTTAGGGGCCTTAATAGTAGGATCCCCATCATAATCCCTCCCTATTAAGGCATAATCTTATTAAGGCGAGAGGATTTATTAATCAGGTGTCTACATTAAACTCTAAACCCTTCAAAGAAAGCTTTACGGACCTAGGCAGACTGCTCATTAGTTGAAACGGGTGTTTCCAGAAATTGTGTCTGCCTTCCATACTGTCCACATGGGCCATAGCTTAAACTCCTCAACGGGGGTTTGTAGGTATACGGGGGAGCATTATAAGTTTTACTAGGGGGATACTAGGAGTCAAGACTAATTATAGCTCACATGCTATAATCCTTATTCTGGGGACTTCTCATGAGGAGGCCTCAAATTTTTTGCACCCCAAGGGGCTCATAGCAGGAGTTGACATTGAATCCTGTGCAGCCACCCAGCGGGTGCTTCAAAAGAGCTACGCTGACTTGGGACCAGCCCAGCATGAAACCCTAAACCCCAAACCCACCTGGGGTCCCTGGAGTAGTACTCCGGGGCAGGTTTGAAAACAATTGTGTTTCCTTTCATGCCTATATCATATTTGTAGAGCCATAAGAAGCCCCTTAAAAGGGATCCCTGCATTTACGAAGCAGATGTTGGGGTTTAGGGTTGAGGGTTTAGGGCTTAGGGGTTTCCCTGAATGGACCCTGAACTACTCTTATCTGTTACATTTATTATGGGAACTCTCCATAAACAGCGATCCCTAATTCTGTAAACCCCTAGACCGAGAATCGCTTAGAAAACAAATTGTGAATGAAATGGGCGCGGGGGTTAAAAAGGGGCTTTGTAGTGATGATTACCAATATTATGGTTCTAGATTCCCAAGTAAGCCTCAACATATGCTTGGCTTGGCCCTGAACCCTAAACCCCTAAACCCTAGCCCCCTACGCCCTAAACCTTAAACCCCTAGACCCTGACCCGTAAACCCTAAACCCCTAGACCCTAAACCCTAAACCCCTAGACCCCTAGACCCCAAA
>CAJNIZ010010803.1:0-11714 GCA_905231905.1 Symbiodinium pilosum | reverse complement strand
CACTAAAGCGGGTGCCACATTAGTTAGGGAGTGAAAAGTTTATCATGAAGGGGAGGGGATAGATACCACTCAGATTTACTTTGAAAGCCCCAAACCCTAAACCTAAATCTAATTTGATGTGTAGTTCAAGGTGAGCTACAAACAGAAATCTCCGTTCCACCTCAGCCAGGCCTTCACCCCAAGCGAGTTGCTATCAAGGGCGCCCTGTTACCTCACTACCTATAGAATATAGGTTTCTAAGCCCATAAATAGGAGGTATGACCCATTTAGCTGTAGTAGCTGGGCTTCGGACCGAAATTAAGCTAGCACTTTAGGAAAGCACATTTTGTTACTACACATATCCTTATTCTGACAACTCAGCTTGGCTTACTTACCAGCAACCCAAACCTAATCCCTAAACCCTAAGCAACCACTCTGGGACCAGTGCCTTCCAGTGCTTCCACGGCCGGAGGAATCGCAGATCGTATACGATGAGACCACCGCCTTGGTGTTTGTCAAGATGACCCTCTTTTTGGGGTTAGGGTTTAGGGTTTAGGGTTTAGGGTTAGGGATGTCTAAATAAAATCCCGAATAGGGACTCTACAGCCCCCCGGTAACCCCTATGCGTTGCTAGGGTCCCTAAACCTTAAACGCCTGGTAATCCCTGTTTTCTTTAGGGTTCTTACGGGTTCCCTTTTTGAGAGCCCCCCAGCCTCAGCTTAGAGCGTTGAAGCAGAAGGTTTAGGTTCTATTAGGGTTTCGGGTCGGGGTTTAGGGTTTATCCGCACAAGTTTGTATTAAGTTAAGCTCTTGATTTTTGGAAAACTGTCTATGGCTTCTGGTAGCCTCAGCACTTGTTGCATGTGACTGCATCTGTGGGTCAAGCGTAGAAACCTGACCATCTCCAGACATTCTGCTCTTTTAATCCTCATGCAGCTTTAGTGTACTAGCCGAATATAGAATTGCATTTTCTTTTCCTTTTCATTCTCCAAAGAATGGGATAATCTCCAGACAGCCTAAACCCTATAAATCCCCCAACCTGACAAGCTCTATACCCTATACCCTCCCCCCTATACACTAAACCCTAAACCCTATACCATAAACCGTATACCCGCAACCGTTAACCCTAGCCTCTACAAATGGGCGTAGGCTTCAACAAGTTGCGGGTTTAGTGTTCAGTCCTTTAGCTGCTTACCCTTCAAGGTAAGAGGGGGTAAGAATTTAGGGTATGAAATTACGTGGATGCTGGATTTGCACACCTGAACCCTAAGCCCTGGATGCACAGAACTAAGTCGTCTTTTGGTCCCCTCACTGCGTGTCTTCAGCAGAAGTCATCCCTGGGTGCCGTGGCCATGGAAACTTCCCGTCACTGTCCCCTCCTGGGATCTCACTTCTTTCAACATTTGCCAGCCAAAGCCGTATAAAGCCTAAACTTACTGAGAGTTAGTAGGGAATAAGAGAATCAGATATTACATATACATATATATATATATATACACATGTAGATAACATGATTTAACCGCCGGAAAGTAAACCCTACTCCCAGACTAGCAGAAGACTTTGCATCTCTTCTAAAAGGTATCGTGCGGCTAAGCGAGTAAGCCTGGAACCTAACCCTCTAAAATCCTGACGCCTCAACCTCCTGCTCGAGATAAGTGCTTTTGAGACTGAAGTATACAAGTCTCGCAGAAGAAGTGGGACCCACTGGAGTTCACAGAGCCCAATCCCCGAATCAGAAAACGGTGCAGCAGGCAAGACGCAGCTGCGTTCTCACTGCTGGCTTGCATGTTGCTCCTTTTTGTCCCCCGCCAGATGGACCCTTTGCTGCAAAGATGTAACACTGCACTGTACATCTGCAAGAGCAATTGGGCCGTAACGACCCCAAGAACATATGTGTATATGAATGTATGTATAAAAAAGTAAATGAAACAACTAATTAACTAAATAGATAAAGAAATAAACCTCTGCATATATGTATCAGCAATATGTATATCCTGTATATATGGGGATTGCGAACGACATCAAGGAAGCCGGTCAGCAATATACAGGAGCTTTTGTGAGAAATCCCCATGCAGCTGCTACACAAGAATTTTTTTCGTAGTTGACCAGGTAAGATCATCTCCTTCTTGTCAAACAGCACACGCAAGACTCTAAACCATAAATTCTAAACAGGAATACAGGGTCCATCTGGAAGGCCGCCATGTTCGCATCCATGGCACGCCAAACTTTCATCCAAGTCCAGCCCTCTTTCCCAGGATGAAGAGCATTAACAACTCCTACTGAGCTTAACTTACTGGTGCTTCAGGACTACTTGTGGGCCCTGGAAAGGGTACGAATAGAATTACTCAAGCTGCCACTTGCTCGACTGGCAGAGCTACAAAAGTATGAACAAAACACACAGCCCTATGACGGTTATGATGTATTAAGAAGGTTTTACTAACGATGTCATATCCCATGTTGGGGCTGGTGCGAATAATTTTTTCCGCCACTGCATTCACCGGTACAACTGTTACAATGGACCAAGCGGGTGATGCTGGTTGTAGGGGATAGTACTAGTTACTGGCAGTAGCAGCAGATGTAGTATAGCTATCGTAGACATAGTCGACGCTGTGGCCAGCGCCACACGACACCCGCAATGTTGATGGCCATATTATGGTGTTGATGATGATCATGATGATGATGAGGGTAATCGTGGTACTCGTGATGATGAGGATGACTTTTTCTTCTTCCTGCTTCCGAGTCCTGTATTCAGCTAATTGATGCAACCCTTCCTTCACTCAGAAACTGGTCCTTCTAAAGACCAATGCTGATTTTTACTCCTTTCCGGGCCACCTGTACGACATGTGCAGTCTATCTACATGTATCTGACGGATCCTACAGAACATGCTTGAATTCTCCAGAACGAAACTCTATCGACCTTCTAGACTGACGGGAATGCTTGATGCCTAGACCTTGGGTCCAGGCTAAACACACAACAATATGGGACCCAATGTTAGCGCTTCCGCGCTCCGAGAACTTTGGAAATTTAGCCGCTAAACGGTCGTAGGCAGACATGCTGGGAAAGTAAAGGCCAATTGCCATCCGCGATTTGTGGAAAGCTAGGTCTGAGGGTCCACTTATCAAATACAATCGTTCTAATACAAGAAGCTTGGTGAGTCGTCAGCTGCAAGCGGGAGACACTTGCGAACTTGAACTCTCAGAGAAAAAAATCTCGAATCATCCAGGCATCAGGCACTGCAGTTCTCGCACCTTTGATAGCAGCAAGAGAGGGATTGTATGGGGAAATATAGGGACTATATAGGGCTGCTATAGGGATCATATGGGGATAGGTTAGGGTTTTGGAGCCTGGCAGAAATTCAGCTTTAGGGCCTGGAGTTTCATTTGTATGTCACAAGAAGGATCCAAAAAACTGCTGTTTTAAAGCTAGCCTACTAACTATGCGGGCCACATTAATTACCGGGGTTCAAGGAATACTGGAAAGTCGAACGGAAAAGACTAGGAAAATTCACATGGAAAATGGGACTGTGTAGGGATTTCTAGCGGGAATGTACGGTATGAATAAATGCCATAATCACGTCATGCTGAGGTCCACATTAAAGAAGCTACCCTATACTATATTTCGATAAGGAGTTTGCAAAGAACCCTTGACCGCAGACAGCCGAGACTCTGATACTTTGGACCCTCGGCCTTCAACGCTTCGATCGTCTTCTTCTGGACCTTCGTGCCTCTGGCAGTATTATAAGGCCTTGGGTGATTAGGCTTATACCGTAGGATTTTCGGCAGCGAGATGCATACTCTTTAGGCAGACTCGAAGTAGAATGTCCCGCTGTCTGAAAGGAAAATACGAACGTCGTGATCGAATCCTTGTGCAAGAAAAAGGTTGCCAATGGACACGGGGGTCAGGTGAAGTAAGACAGGGTACAAACAACAGTGTATGCAAACACTGTCCAACTTGGCTGTAGTCTGATCTGTTTAGGCTCTATGGCCGGAAAAATCAAACAGCTCTACCTGGACCCCCAAAACTCTACCCCAACACCGATACATGAACCCAGATCAAGCCCTTCTGGTCACAACCCTGTACCACCTCCCCCTACTTGTAAACCAGCCACACTTCCTCTAAGACATCTTCCCCCTAATATCTAATCGTACTAAGTTGGGGGGGTGATTGAAGGGCGTCGGGGGGCGGTTGTCAAGTTGTTTACTAGGCGGTGACTCCAACCGGGGCCGGGGATTTGCAGCATTTTCGGAAGGCGAGAAGGGACATTATCATAAGGACGTGCTGGCACATCCCTAGCGCAAAGCTTGCTTCAGCCTATGCTATACAATCTCTTTCACCCCAATGCACCCAGGTTACTCAAACCGGGGTTCTTCGTATCAAGCGCCAAAACTCAACTAGACTGCGCAACAAATCGCATCTTTCCCAATGCGCTGCCTCACAGAGATGTTGATCTCTTTGCCATTTGCTTGTTGCTTTTGCGTTCTCGCGATAAAAGGAGTTTAAGGGTGAGTGTTTAGGGTTTAGGGATACTCTGGGTGACATAGGGGCCATAGGGGCCTGAAAAGTTAACAACTTGAGGTACCCAAATTCTGTAATTATCTGAGGCATCTGGGACCACAGTATTGGCAAAACATTTCAGCTCCAGCGTTACATGCACCCTAACCTCTAAACCCTCACCCAGAACCCTAAACCCAGAACCCCTAAACTCCTGAACCCCTGCACCCCTAAACCTGACATGCTACCTACCTAAGGGTCCAAGGACCTAATAATTAGGTACTTGGGCTTTGGTAATAGTAATTGTAGTACAGGTTTTGGGTAAGTATATGTTTATTAGGTACTTGGACCCTTAGGGCTAGACATCTTAGAGCTAGACAGTGTTTGTCCTGTCCGGGCCTTCCGAATCGGAACTCGTCCGCTGTTTCCTCAGCGGTTGTTTCTCAAAAAGGCGAGGGAGGCCGGTGGGGATCCTAGAGGTTATAGGGTTTATAAAGGGTTTAGGGTTGACGTACTCTAAGGGTTATAGGGTTGAGGGCTTAGGGATATGTAGGGGTTATCCAGAGATTATAAGGGTGCCTATGACTTTTTGAATTTCGGGATGTTTTGTGTCAACAGTCAAAAACGTAGTTTGTCATCCAATGCAGCCTGCTGCACTCTCTTCACACTGAAGCGCTACATGCAGTAGAATCACGGAACGAGATTCGCGGACTTTTGTTCCCAAAGTAGCCCGGCCACATGAACTGAAGTTACTCAATGGCAGTTGGGTGATATATCATCGCTACAAAATTCATTCCCGTATTCCTTACTAAGCCCGAGCAAGTTTAGCCCTAACTTGCTGGCATTAGCCAACCCTTAAGCCCAACATTGACAACGATGAGCTGTTGTGTAGGTGTTGATGGATCATAGTACGCTCTGGCACTGGTTTAGGGTTTAGGGTTCAGACTTACACACACCTGGCCGTTATGCTCCGTACTAAGACAGTCCAGGAGCAATCCCAGCAGGTGGATAAAGCAACAACACGACATGGCAGCACCCAGGAATGGACAAGGCGACCTTCAAAGGACATAATTCGGGGACTGCCCTCACACAGTATCGGTCGGTAAAGAAGGTAATCTCAAGGGCTTTACATTTTCAATATAACCAACTGTTATTGATTTAGGGTTGAGGGTTTAACTTAAAACGGTATAAGGGTTTATGATTTAGCAGTTTAGGGTTTAGGTTTGGCAGGCTAGGGTTTTGGGCCTAGGTTTAGAGAATAGTGTCCCAGGTGCCCAAACCTTCTTTGTCACATTCGACCAGGTTCGAAGACTCATTAAACCCTGAGCCGACCCGGATTCCAAACCCTACACTCCAAAACCTACAGTTAGGCACCAAAACTGCAAAACCCTCAAAGCTCAAACACCTGAATTTCTTAGCCTTCAATGCGAAACAGCCCCCGAAGAAGCAAAGGACTCCGCTATGGCACCGTTTAAACCGAAGATTATAAACTCTTAACCCTAAATAGGAATCCGGGTTTTAAGGGCTTAGGAAATAGTAGTTCCTATGTATCCTAAACCCTAAACCCTATAGACCCTAAACCCTATAGACCCTAAACCCTAAACCCTAAACCCTATAGACCCTGACCCCGAAACCCTATAGACGCTAGAACCTAAACGCTAAACTCTACAGACCCTAAACCCTAAACCCTATAGACCCTAAACCCCAAACCCTAAACCCAAAACTCTTGTACTACTTAGCTACTTAGGGGCAAAGCCTGAGGCTATTAGGTGGCCAAAGATCAAGGTGTCCACGTCCACCGTAAACTTGATAGCGTCTGCTGCCGCCTTGGTCCTTGAAAGGAAGGTAGAGGTTTAGGGCTTAGGGCTTAGGGTTTGAGGCTTCAGAGTTTAGGGTTTGGGGGTTTAGGGGTTTTGGAATTTAGGGCTTTCGATGGAGGTTTAGGGCTCGTAGGGTTTAGGGTTGACGGCTTAGGGTTTAGGGTGGTTGAACTAAACAACATTACAGTAAATTCTTGTATAGGTACCAGACCCAAAAAGTGCATAGATTTTTACTGTATTTGTGGACCATCGTATCCAGATATAAACATGGCTCAGCGGGCTGGATAAGGGGTATAGGGGGTTGAGGATTTAGTGTTTAGTATGGAGGTCTGGGGCTTCGGGGTCGGTTTAAGGCTAAGGTTCCCCAAGCCCTGATTCGTTGTGGTTTTGGGCTGAAGAATTGAAGCTTGGGGTTTAGGATTTAGGTTGGGGTTCGATTTCGGGGTTCAGAGGGTTTAGGGTATGCCTGGACCCTACCTGACCCATAGTTCTAGCGAGATACGTCACAAAAGTGGAGGACATTGGGTTTGGAATTTAAGGTTTGGGCCTCATGAATTCAGTTCTAGGGGTCTAGGGGTGTTTACCGTTCTCCAGACGAAAATGGAGTCCAAAGAGCAACGTAGATGACGGCCAGTGCTGACGGGCGTCAAGGGGTTACATCTTACAAGTAGCTTGGGGGAGGAGAAGTTCCACAAACCCTAAATCCCTAAATCCTAAACCCCAAACCCTAAACCCTAAACCCTAAATCCCTAAATCCTAAACCCTGAACCCTAAACCCTAAATCCCTAAATCCCTGAGCCCAGGCCTCAGGTAGTAGAGGCCTGTCTTCAGTCCAAGGTTCCTCGCGCACCACACGGTTTAGGGTCGGGGGGCTTTGAGTTTAGGTAGGCTCAACCTGGACCCCAAAAGTATGTAAAATAATGGCCTTTATGGCTGCTATTATATTATTTTACATACTTTTGGGGTTTAGAAAGGCGCTAAGGGTTGTCTAAAGGTTATATGAGGGTTATTTCAGGGTATGGTTATACTGGGAAAATGGGGAATAAAATGGAAACTACTTTAGGGTTACGGGGTTGAGGGTTTAGGCGGTTTAGGATTAGAATCCATGGGACCATCAGGTGTTAAAATCGGCCAGGGGCTTCAAAACCATCTGGGAGTTACTTCAAAAACGGGTAGTAATGCGGCACAGCAAGTCTATGCTAAATGCCTATAACGCTCCACCCCGCAACTGTGACCAAACGAAACAAGTACGACAAGGAACTGCTGGGCATGTTAGACCCTCATTGCTTGAGGCATTGGGCCTTGGATAGGCGAAGCACCAAGCTACACTCGTGCGGCTTGATCGAGGAAAAGTAAGTGCAGTTGGATTTTGCGCGGGTCCTTACAGTATCCATGGGTTTAGCAAGCCATGGTGTCGAAAAACTCCTCGAATCAAAAGTTCGTCGCCACAACTTTTTCTTCATCTATTCACACAACTGCACTAGGCCCGAAACCCCTGAAGCCTAAACCCTAAACCCTAAACCCTGTAAGCTTATGTCTTAGTCCTGCCGCAGGGCTGCTGAAAGGTCTGCGTTTAGGGTTTAGCTTTCCCAAAGGGGTCGATGTATCGTATCGGGGCACCAAAGTAGTACTACGGGAACACCTTAAGTCCGTAAGCATATACTGTATAGGTACATAGACCCTTTGGGTTGTTCCCCAGCTGGGTAGTTACCAGGAGGGTACCCTTAGACCGCAAACATGAGCTGAGCCTTATTCATTGATATCCACCTGGCAGCTACCCAACTTGGGTGTCCTTGAAAAAGGCCCTAAACCGTAAATCCTAAACCGCTATCAAGACGTATGTGCTGGACAGTGAGCGGCAAGCTGCCTCGAGATATCATATCAAACCATAAGCACTAGGGCTCAGGGTTTAGGATTTGGGGCTTAGGGGCTAGCCTAACTCACGCCATCCTTCAACCTTACCCTGACATCTCATACCCAGAGACTCTCAAGCCTTAAATATTGACACCCTATATCAAATCCAAAATGACAAGCGCGCCTAAACCCTAGGTCCCACTGTACACCCTGAACCGTAGTTCAACTTGAGCTCCCGATCCACAAGCTTCAACCCCTAAATGCTGAGCCTGACCCCTTCAACACATGCTGAGCCTGAACTTAAAACCCCAAAGCCTGACCTGACTTGGTGGTCGTTAGTAGAGCATGGAGGTATGAATCCCTACGTTTCCGAATAACGCCTTGTATTTGTGTTCACACAGATGATTCCTTCACTCCGTACTGACCCTCGGCCCTGAACTCTATTTCCTAAAGCATATACCCTAATTCATGTCGATTCATTCTCTACTAATGCTCAACTCTACATTCGAAACAATATATGACAAATGTTCCATATTGATTTCCATTCCTTCAGACCCACTATCCTTAACACCTAACCCCAAACCCTAAACCGCTTCGTCCATGGAAGCCGCAAGCCCAACCCTAAACCCAAAGCTGCTACATCCCTGGAAGCCAAACCCTACACCCTAAACCACTAACCCTCAACCCTACACCCCCCACCCTAAGCCCCTACCCCTAATCCCTAATGCTAAACCCTAACCCTATCCCAAACCCCTAATCTAAAACCCTAAACCTTTAATCTAAAACCCTAAACCCAAACTCTAAACCCCTAATCTAAAACCCTAAACCCAACATCTAAACCCCGAATCTAAAACCCGAATCCCAAACCCTAAACCGCTCCATCCATGGAAGTGCATCGAAGATAGCTTGGCAGTAGTCACATCAACCATGTGGATGTTCCTTGGTTTAGGATTTAGGATTTAGGATTTAGGGCTTAGTTCCTGGGACTTGGGGTCTCTTTGGTTAGGAACTTAGGGTTTGGGGTTAAGGTTTAGGGTTTAGGGTTTAGGGTTTTCTTTGGTTTGGGGCTTAGGGTTTGGGGTTAAGGTTTAGGGTCTGGTTTAGACCAGGTGGACATTCCTTGGACTTGGTGTCTCCAAAGAGGGGTTTCTTCAGGAACCCCAACGAGAAAGGAGGATTTAGAAACGACTGTCTAGGCCTCTGTTTTGGATTATGTAACGAGCATTTTGAGAAACTCCAATCTTGACCCAAGCTCTAGGAATTAGGAGTAGAAGTTTCAGTAGGGTTTAGCCCGCCTGCGCAAGGCCCGGGGAGAAATCTAGGGTTCAGGGTGCGTCTTGAGGGTCTGGGCGACGTGCATGGGTGTAGGGCTTAGATGTCAGGCCTGCTTAGGAATGTAGGGTTTAGGGCTTAGGGTTATGTCATTTTCAGAATTACCAAAACAAATCTTCAAATGCATCGCGAGTGATTCGCAAAAGAGGAATAGAACTCTGCTTTTTTTTTGCTTGTCAAGGGGTCTGCTTCTTGGAGAAACCCATATCAACAGCAAAGCTGATGCGTGCCTGTGTATGCAGCTGGCTTTGGACCCCCATCACCCATAATAGTTGCTTGTAAGTTCTAACCCCGCAAAGACGGGCAATATAAGTAACGACTATGGTTATCTGGGAGGTAAACCCAAGCGGCAAGGACTGAGATTGGTCAATGTAGGCTCCGCGGTCCGCCGCCATGTCTAGCACGACCTTATGATGCAGAGCAAGGAGCTTGCAAAAAATGACTATAATTGTATATAGTTCTAACCCCACTAGAACCATATTCAGGAACAGTTGGGTTATAATCAGTACAGCAAGAAGTAAGATATAAGTTATAAAGTCCAGGTGGTGAAACTTCTACGGGCCTTTCTTTTGCTTACTGAAACATGAGGTAAGTCTATTCTACGGACCCAGGGTCATGATCCTAAGCGTCCAAGTACCCAATCATCATATACTAGCCCTAAACCTGTACTATAAGTTACTAATAGCAAAATCCCAAGGATTCAATTACTGGGTTCATTGACCCTCTATTGTAGCAAGTAGCCCTGAGGCTATAATTCGGAACTTCAAGGTCATGGGAGATGCGGCATGAGACTGCGACTTGGTGCTCTTCTTTTTCATGGTTGGGGGGAAGCCCCAAGGGTCCCAGGACCCAAATAACAGTGTCTCAGGCCCAAATGCTATACTATTGATGGTATTTAGGCCCCACAACTCTATTATTCGGGTCCTTGGACACTTCGGGAAAGCTTTCAGAGGTATTCTCTTGAGGTAGGGGGGTTTGGACAGGAAGATTTGCCCTGGTACTCGCTCTGCAGCGGTAGGAGGCATCTGTGAGAATGTTTGCCAGAATACAACTAAGCAAGCAGAACTTTGGGTTCAGTAGGGTGATTCCCCCAAGGGCGACCCTAAACCCTAAACCACTTCATTCCTAGATTCAAACACCTTGAACTCTCGAAGCTTGAAAGCCTAAAGCGTCAGCCCTAACTTGTGAAAGCAACCCTCCAAGCATTCCACGAAATCGACATGAAACCTAATGTAGGGGCCTAAGCAGTTAAAACAGGCTTGCGCGTAGATCATATTACAGATATGTAACAAGGTTGCCACGGAAGAATCACTGGGGCATGATTTTGCTTCTGCAGGCATCTAAATCTTCATCTTTGTCCTGAACTCCTTTCAATCTTGTCTCACCGTCACGATCATTCGATCTAATCCCTGCATATGGCCTCTAAATTCAAAGGACTTGAAGTTTCGCCATTTCAATTTTCCTTCTGATTCTCCACTGCTCTTATGCTGTAGAATTGTAAGCTATACAACCCAGCTCCAGGGAACCATGTTCAGCAGCTGATGGCAAGTTGATTCTGTGCTATTCATATCATTGTTCAGGCCCCTATATTGGGTAGCCCCTTGGAGCCTCTACTTGAAAGTTCATGGAGCTTTTTTAACAAATAATGGTACCACTTAAATGGCCTTGTATACTTTACCCCAATTAATTAGAAGTAGGGTGTTGAGCCCGGTTATAAATACTTACCAAGCCCCAGGGACCTTGAAGCCCTAATCCCTGAACCCTAAACCCTTAACTATAATCCCTATAAACCCTAAACCCTAAATTATGACCCCTATAAACCCGAAACACCAAACATTAAACCTTAATCCCTGTAAATCCTAAACCCTCAACATTAAATCCTAATCCCTATAAACCCTAAACCCTAAACATTAAACCCTAATCCCTATAAACCCTAAACCCTAAACATTAAACCCTAATCCCTATAAACCCTAAACCCTGAACATTAAACCCTAATCCCTATAAACCCTAAACCCTAATCCCTAAACACTAAACCTCACTGGGCGAGCTGCCCTCTGACGAATCTCCCAAACGGTTTTGTAGAGCTCCTTAAGGTCCTGCTTTATTTCATGGGTTCAACTAATTAAGGTTATTTAGGGCCCAAGCTTTAGGGGTTTAGGGTTTAGGATTTAGGGCTTAGGGTTTAAGGTTATTTAGGGATAATTAGGCCTAACTAAGGTTCATTAAGGGGGAACCTG
>CAJNIZ010010802.1:79358-104619 GCA_905231905.1 Symbiodinium pilosum | reverse complement strand
CTCGGAGACGTGTCACCTAAAACAAATCCCTAACAGCAACCCAGGCAGCCCTCGAACTGATCGAAGTCCGCAGGCCCGGGCGGAACTTTGTGTTAGTGGGGGATGAAGGACTACATGGTTTAGGGTTTAGGGTATTAGAGGGAATATTGGAAAACAATGTGGAAATTATTCTAGTTTATTGCGTCATTATATGAGGTGGGGCTCACGATGGGACTACCCAGGAAGAATGGAAAAGACAATGGAAACTACAATATTGTAGTAGCGATGTATATGTAGGATTGTTCATCGGCTTTTTTGATGCATATGATGACAGGAGGATACGATTGTAGACGGCCAGAGTTTCCTAAACCACCTTTAACCGTAGACCCTAAATAGTAGTCTCCATTTTCTTGTCCATTATCCCTATATAGCCCCTGTATAACGTACCCTACAACTCGCAGAGCGTTTGCTCAGTGAAGTGCTGAATCACTGGATGGCCATGCAGGTACCGCCTGCAGCCTTCTAGAATGAGATCCTTGGCTGTGGTTAACCCTAAACCATAAACCCTAAAACCCTTCGGGTTTAGGGTTTAGGGCTTCCACCTCAAGTGGGTGCTGTTAAGGAACCTAATGTAAGTATACGGTTTCCCCAATATAGTAGCTTAGTAAGCTACTATGTCGGGGAAAGCACATTCATTACTATGTATACCCATGGCAACTAACTCTGAGTTTCTTGACAGCAACGCAGTAAACCCTACACCCTGCAGGGTCCATGGCTCCCGCCATCAGCAAGTTCAGCGGTCACTAAATCTAGTCCATGAAAGGCGTGGGCAGCCGGCAAGAATGCAGCACATGAGCATCCGCCGATGTTCTGACGGCAAGTAAATGTGGGGCATTCCTGAAGGTTGTTGGAAGCTCCAAGCAGGACTCTAAACCCTGTGGGAAGTCTATTTTTGTGAGCTGCGTTACTTTGGTCCCTAAAACAGGGTAAGGTTGTGTTGTCCTCTCGGTACAAGTCTTGTCTGCCCACCTGAAAAAATGATGCTACTGTACCCGAAGCTTGATTTGAGGCTACAGCGCGGCCATCAGCGCAGCTGCAAAGCAAAGCATTTGGCAGCTGCCGTTGGATTTGTGCCATATCGCACATTAATTGCATGGGCACTGAGTTCGCAAGCTTGTCATTGTCAGGAGTATACATGAATGCAGGGAAGGAGCAAATGCATGGGCAGGCTTTGGGCACTGGCTGCTTGCTGTGCATGTTTACGTGTCAGCAGGAAGTTGGCAGATCCCCTCCGGGCAAAACCGGCAATTTTCAAAGGTAAGCCGCGCACGCATTGCGGACGTTGTCTGACCCTACTCAGAACAGCGACAGGATCCTCAGCCAAGGCTCTACGCCGTTGAGGAGCCAAACGGCGCCATGTACAGCATCTAAGCTGCAACGTTTGGAGCCAATCTTGGGGTGAGCCCCGAAAGACCGACTATATCTCTTGCTATCCCGAAAAATCCCCGGCATCTCCTTGGGCCCCCTGCACCCCCAAGTGTTCCGGTGCGTGCCTTTCGAGGAGCTGCCATCGACGCATGCGATCGTGCGGGATTCCCACAGCATGCACAGGCTGGACAGCTCATGCTTCGTCCAACTTGACCAGGTTCCCTAAGCCAAAAAGGGTTTTGGGGGGGTTATTTAGAGGAGTATATACATATATATATATGTGTGTGTGGGTATAATGGGAAAGAAAACGGCAACTACTAGTTTAGGGTTTAAGAGTTCAGGGTTTGGGGTGTTTTTATGGGGCTCCCATACTTAGCAGCACTCGGCATTTGTTGTTGGAGGAGGTACACAGCGAACCTTTCATGCTAAGCACATGCCCAACGCCTCTTTGGTAATAACTTACTGCATGGTTCTTAGTAGGGAACAAGAGAATATGACTCCTATAGAACCCCTATATTATAAAATTCGTACATGATATAGTCCCTTACTAAGTAATTCCGTACATGGGAATATAATCCCTAATTATATAACCCGTAAATAATCATTATCCCCATACAACCCCTATATAATACAGTCCCATATGCCTATGCGATATAGTCCCTTACACCCACAGTAAGATCACAAGCTTTGTGTCCTTGACCAGGCAGTGCTTATTGACTCCGAGCTGAACGGAGCGCCCTTGCTTACGACTAGCACTTGTCAGCAGTTCTACTGTAGAATTGGAATATTGGCCCACATGCTTTTCCCGAACACCTCTACGTATAGCCTTGTACAAGTAAGTGTCTGCATGCATTCCAATCTCTATTTTAGGCAAGTATATACACCTTTTTAGCAGTGGATCTTTTTTATTAGGCCAATGCTCGACAAGGTTGCCTGAGTGCTCTATATCTCGAGCCCTGAACCCAAAACCCTGTGCCCAAACCACCCCTATAAGCCCTTTGAAGGGGCCTAAGGGTGCCCTTATTAACCCTAAACCTTAAACCCTTAAAAAAGGACCAACAATTTGGGAGCCAAGGCCAGCAGTTCTCCAGCCTCCTTCTGTTGGGCCCTGGCCCGTCTCATGGCAGAACGGTTTAGGGTTTGGGTTTGGGGTTTCGGGTTTATAGGGTTTGGGGAATACGACTTAATGGAGGTTAGTAGGGAATAGAAGAATAAATTCGGGGAGGCATATAGTGGATAGTGAAAAAGAAGATGGAAACTACTGGATTATAGTAGGAGATATTTTGGGGTTTAGTAGGGAATGACGGAATAGATTATACAGGGGTGATACAGGGATTATATTCCCACATTCCCTACTAACCACCTGCAAAAAGGCATCAGGGAATCACGAGAGAGTAACGAAAGTATCTTATAGAATCTGCAGAGTTGGTAGTGTCTAGACCATAGAGCCCCAAGAAGGCGAGTTCAGTCTTCATGGAAAAGATCTCGAGGGACGGGTTGGGACTGTAGCGTTATGGCACACACCGCCCACACAAGCTACATCAACAGCCACCACTAATGCCTGAACCCTAAACCCTCAGAACAAGGCTTGTTGAAACCCTAAATCATACGTACTATCTTGCGCAAGAAGAGCGCCAATGTCAGCCTGCACTTTAATTAGATTGCTGCGTTGCGACATGCTCATGGAGTCATTTGGAAGGTTGCAATAACCCTGATCCCCTTTTGAGGGCCCATTTCTGATAGAGTATCACATTTTGTGTGGACGGGGACTCCTTTGTAAGAAACACCCATGTGTTTGTTGCGACTAATGCAGCAACTCCACAACAAAAAATTCCGATGCTCATGAGCGGACGCGTAAAAAGGCCCGTACATTACATTTGTCCACATCCATCCACGTCGGCTGTGACGGGCAAAGCCCAGGACTTGGCGTTAATGATCCGCAAGTGATCCACAGCGCTCTGGCAGAAGCCGCTTCTGCTCAGAGGCAGCATTTGCCACTTGGGTTCAAGCGCTTGGAATCTGGTGGGAGGTTGTAGCCTTGCTACTGATCCTTGGGCTCGAGGTGCTCCTGGAAATGAGGGTAGCATATAGTCCCCCTTAAGTAGATAGAATATGGGGTATATGGGGATCTTATTTTAATATATCCAAAGCCATATTCTATCTACTTAAGGAGGACTGTAGAATAGAAGTGCATTGGTCGTTGATTATGTATGCAGCTTGATGTGCAGCGTCAGCTGAAGGTGCAAACCTGCACCTGCCAACCGCGCAGCGACTAAGGAATACTTTGGATTTCTTGCCGATGCTTTCATGGTCCTGCACAATGCCCCCTGGCAGCTCTTTCAGGTACAGAGACAGAGGTGTAGGGTAGGTTGACATTTGAAGGGTGCTTCGGTGTGTTTGCCGTCCGAACTACACTCTTGGGCACTTAGAGAGTGCAGTCGCGAAGCTGATGTGGGGAGTTCGTACCAAACCCACTTAGCGAGGGTAATGTCACGCCCTTGTTTGGCGGCTCGCGCTTGCAGCCTGCAAGTGCAAGGCGCCAAATATGCATTCTTACCATTATTTTTAGAATTGCTATTATTAGTCTTATTCTTGTGATTAGTATTCCTATTATTGTCAGTATCACAACTATTATTATCTATTATTATTGCTATGTTTAAACATCACGTAGTAGGAACCAGCTCAGGCTTGGCGCGTCGAACCTATGGTTCCAGCAAAGTATCACTGAAGAGGTGCACTGGGTTGTGCACAGTTTCAGGTTAGGGTTAGGTTTTGGGTTTAGGTAGCAAGCCAATAATAGTACAAGCCAGTCAGTCCGCCTTGTCGAGACCTGATCGAGATGGCAGCCACGTCGTCTATAGTCTTTGTAGTCTTAACTCCTAGGATTCCCCTCAAGAACCCTATAATACTCCCCGACATAATCTCCAATGTGGCACACTTGAAGTAGTTCAGACTGCAGCACATATAGTACTGCCCCCCCTCAGTAACAGCTGGAAAATAACTATAATATGGTTATATATAGCCCTTAACAGGAACCCTAATATAGACTCTTACTGGGTGGGGGCAGTACCCAACATATAATCTTGGGTTGGAGCAGGCCCACCATGCCTGGCTCAATTCTCTGGTTTGGAGCAGCTTTTTACCAAACTGACGCAGCGGCTGTATCAACTATAGTCTAAACTCCTTACAGGCGGTTCTATAGGAACTAGATAGGAAAGTATTATAAGGATTTATATGGGCAATTAAGGGGGGATACTAGGAGTTGAGACTAGACCATAGTATCATGTTGACTCATGACGATTGTGCAGAATGGTGTCTAGCCGACATGGTGCCGAGAGAGGGGCTCTCAATTTCAAGACGTCCTCCTGTTGCCAGCTGTTGCGGCATCGCGCAGCGTTACCCTCCGACCACCTGCTCCTGGCCGCCTACGGCTACCCGGCGGTCGGCAGCGAATGGGTTCTTAAGAAATGCATGTAAGAGATCATTGCAAGTATTTCGTGGGGGCATATAGGAACCCGATCTCAGACACAAATTCATAGAGCCCTAGAAGCTGCTCAAGCCCCGACAGTCCAATCATGCAGTGGGTGTTCTCAATTCAGGGATGTAAGTTGCTGTGCCCAGGTGGGGCTGTCTGTTATTGAGCTGATTAGAATGAGCATGGAGAGCGACTCTAAACTCTCAAGCAACAGGATCTTGACCACTTCAGGGCCAAGACTCCAGACACCGCAACGAAGACAATTCTAAAGACAGCAGCTGAGGTGCACCACCCTCAACACGGGCGTTTGTTGCTTCGACGCATCCAGAGAATTTTCTCCTCCGCGCATATGTCATACAGCCGGAAGATGACATTCCCCTTTTCTCAGGGAACCCAAAACTAAACCAATTTTATGTTTATGAGTATTTCCATTAGCATCATTTCTGTTACCCGTAAAACCTAAAATTGAAACCCGACAGTACCTGTCCTTAAAAGTACTTGGGGATAGTAGGGAGTAATGGAATACATTATCTAGTGATTATATATGGGTTAATTAAATTCCCCTATTCACTACTAAGCACCAGTAGGTAAAGGGATTGTATTCAGGAGCTATAATTACTCCTATACCCCAAACCCTAAACCCTAAGCCCTAAACCCTAAACCCTTTAAGGGGTGGTTGGCTAACCTTGCCGCATGTTTCCGGGATTCCTCTTCGGGTGCTTGATGACTGACAATCCTGAGGATCCGAACATGTTACGCATACATTGTATTATAGGGATTATATGAGGATAGTGGAAAATAAAATGGAAACTACTATATTATAGTGGTTACATAGGGTATATATGGATTCAAAACTTGACTGAGTTGCTGCTAAGAGAACTTAATTTCAGTTACTATATTGGGGAAAGCATATCAACTACTATAAGTACTTTTATAATAACTTACTCGAAGCTTCCTACCAGCAACCCAGGTATCTAAGGACCCGAGTATCCTTAGAACAGTTTGCTTCAGTCGAGGCACGTCTACAAGCCGAAATGGTTCGCAGGCTTGAGCGACACTTGGCTTTAACGGGGCTGTTCGTATTCCCGCAAAACGGGTCCCGTGTGCGGCACTTGTCTAATCTTGAAGAACACGGTCTGCGACCCCGAACATAACATACTAGAATATACTACTATAATATACTGTCATATACTATAAATAATATACTACTATAATTGCAATCACGCGGGGGTCTCGTGCCTAGACTTCTCGACAGAAGGACCCACGCGTCCAGCAGAAAGAGGTGAAGCTTTCAGCGAGGACGCGGTGAGGGCTGCCTGATTGCAGAATCCTTTATGGAAGCCCATTAGGGCTTTAGGTTTCTTAGGGTTTAGGGGGTTTAGGGTTCTTCGGGTTTTAGCGGGGCTTAGGGCTCTCTAACCACCAACAAGGGAACAGCATGGGGCATGATCAGAGAGCTCGACCGGTGGATGAAGGTGAGAGCAGGTACACGCAGAAGAGTGATAATGAGAATGTCTAATGTCCAGCCATTGTGAGACAATTTTAATTGGGTAGTTCCACCCCACCAAAGGAAACAAGATTACAGAACCTGCGGCCGGGGCTGCATTCGGGACCGTGCTCCTAGATGCTGCTCTAGCTATAATTGTTTCTACTATACCATTACTGTTGTTGCCTGTCTTACTCTAGTTCTATTGTTGCCATACCATTCTGCTGGGCTGCAAAGGAATCCACACCTGCAGCTGCCCTCACAGTGATCAGACGACAACTGCCTGCGAGAATCCGAAAAACAATTGCAAAATACTTACTAAGTCTTGGTAGGGAATCAAGGAATATATTATATGGTGACTGTATTCCCTTGTTCCCTATTGAGCACCAGTAACCATGCCGGGACTAGCCATGAACCCTGAGGGCTTAGGGATTAGGGCTTATCAGAAATCAACAACTCCCCCCCCCCCCACGTAACACGGCGCTTCTCTGATCCATCAACTACATTATTGCTTTGAAGGCGTGATGCCTGAGGGTCCCTGAACCTAGCTTTAGAGGTTTAGGATTTACGGTGTAGGGGTTTAGGGTTTAGGGGATACATACATATATATACAGAGAGATGGATAGATAGATAGATAGGTATATAACACCACATGATCCTGATATACCCCTTGTAGAAGTCCTTCCTGTAGTTGGTAAGCCGTAAACCCTATAGTCGTTTTCATTTCCGTTTCCATTCCCCCATGTTCCCCTTTATTATAGTATGAGTCCTAACAATGAGCAGGACCTTTTGGGCATTGTCGGGGCATCCGCTGCTGCAGGGCTCCTGAGGTGCCAGGGAACTTGTAGGGATGGATTGGGGTTCAGGGTTCGACCTCACCCAAAATGGTGGTCTACCCAAAACGGCCTTAAATTGGGAATTAAAGCTATTCTAAATTACACTGCATTCACTGGTTTGGGGCGTAGTAATACTTAGTAGGTATGGATTTACAGTGAATAATGATTAATAGCAATAATCATGAGAGCTATAGTCTAAACTCCTTTAAGGTTATTTAGGGGACTACTATGGGGGTTATTAAGGGGGATACTAGGAGTTTAGAAGTTTAGACTATAGCTTAGGTGTCCCTCCGTAGATCCTTGCCAGCCTAAGCTGCCTCCATGATATTGGTTCAGGGTGTGTCACACTGGGGCCAAAATCTTGGAAGTGAAACAAAGGTCCAAAAGGGGGATACTCGGAGTTTAGATTATAACACAAAGGGAAAAATCAAATGGTGCATAAAATCGAAACTGGGGGCTTATGGGGGGAATCCTCAAGCTGCGATCAGTGATCAGGCCATAGCATCTAGGCCAGTTTTATAGATGGCACGTGCCTCTGGCAATATGAGCCATACTCTAAACTCCTTGTATTCCCCGTAATAGCCCCTACAGTAGTTCCATAGATAATCCCCTAGATAACCCCCTTTAAGGAGTTTAGACTGTAGCTCATATACTGAAGTAGCTAATCAAAATTTGGGAGTGTTGTGGATGCAGCAAAGCAAAGGATGTCCTGAAATCGAAGCTGATGAGGCGAGTGCTGTTAAAGTTCGGTTGTATGCATTGAGTGTGGGAGGAAGGCTGCAGGTAGCTCAAAGGAGTAACAGCTGGGGCCCATAACCATCCCTCCTCCATGTCTTGCTAAGGTAGACCTACCTCCACCTACATCAAAACCAGATTCGGGAACCCATTGTCGGGCCGACGGCCAAGCCACCCAGCCTCAGTCTTCATAATTTCCACCGGATGAGAGCAATAGCATAAAGTCGTAAAGTTGCCCCGCACCAGTGCCGCGTTCTCGAAAGCTTCACGTCGCTGGTTACGAACTTTGGCACTGCGAGCCGCCAGGCGATGATCTCTACTTCGAGGGAGATTAGGGTCACTAATGGGTCAGGTTGACCTACTTAGGAGGGGTTACAATAGGGGCAGAATGGGCTTATTCAGGGGACATAATGTCTTAATTACCTATCTCCAGGTTCCCTCAAGGTCGACTTTGAGCGAGTTTGTTGAGGTAGGCAGGTGTTCTTGGCACGTGCGTTGTCCTGCTTCGGCTTTCGTGAATTGCACGCAGCATTGTTTGTGATCAGTGGATGTTCAGATGATCCCAATCCATTGTTGCAACTGGCTTGATGTTTTCCTTCTGTGTTGCTGGCTGCGTCTCTGAACTTGCTTGCATCGGACGTGTGAGGCACTCTCATCCAAGAACAGTTCTGAGGCGGACTCACAGGACAACTACTTGTAGCAGGTGTTCCTGCGCACTTGCCATGCTCACCCAGCAGGATCCAAAACATCAAAGACCATGCAGAATCTACACGTTTTCGAGCATAGGGGCACATTGGGCTTATTCATCTTAGTGGTGGTTAGTAGGGAATAAGGGAAACTGTGTTCCCTAAGAATCCCTATACAGTACATTTCCTTGTCCCCTACTAACCGCCAGTATGTCATTGAGTGCGACGTGGAGGCGAGCATATCCTGCCATCGCCCCGCGGCCTGCGGTTTCTGGCGAGCAGCCGCAGGTGAGCCCAGGGATACATTACCCAAATGGGTTTAGGGTTTAGGGTTAATGGAGACTCAAATGGAAGATATATTGAAAGATAAAATCGAAACTGGGATTATGGGAGATACATAGGCGGTACACGGTAATTTCCCTGAAGAGGCAAGACCCCAATATGAACCCCAAACACGATAATTCTTGTTGTAGGTACCCCCAAAAGAGGTACCCCAATTTTGGGAAAAGCCACACAAACACCTAAGTACCCCTATATAATCCCCATATACTCCCATATCCCGTTTCCAGCACCACAAATTCAAAAGAACCCCTTTGACCCCATCAGACTTTTCTGGTGTTTGACATAGCAAGCACAGGCCACTCAAGTGGACTATTACGAAGGGACAGGATTGAGGGTATACTTTAACTTCCCTAAATAGGGGGATCCCAATACAGAATCCCAGGATATTATATTTCCTTGCTTGTTATCGGGACCCCCAAAAAGGTACACTTGCTTGTAAGCTTGGCATTGTTTCAGTTGCACTTGTTTGCCGCAGCTATTTGCTGAAGGGTTGACATTTCCCCGCGTTGCCGACGCGATTCTAGGGGCCCTAAACCCCAAACGGGACGAAAACTTTGCGCCTGTTGTGCTCAAGGCCATGGGATCTCCATGCTAGCCGGAGCAAGACTCTGGGTAATAGTATTAGTAATGATATAGTCCTCCTTAAGTAGATAGAATATGGCTTTGGGTATATTATAATAAGATCCCTATATATCCCATATCCTATCTACTTAAGGGGGACGATAAACTTAGTAGTAATAGTATGATAATACTCAAGCAAACCAAGTATATCAGAGGTGGTTCTTGGGCGAAAAGGGACGCCTGCTTCACCGTGCTGAGCAGTAGGAGGCAGAAGTCTGTAAAAGCTCACAAGCTTGGAGCGCGTAGAATCGCACGATGAAAAGCAACCATCAAAACCATAAAAACCCAAATCCGCCTGAGCCCGGCGTTAGTGAGGCATTTACTATCTAACATACTGGCGCACAGACGATGGCCTCCCGTACAATGCAGTTCATGCTGGCACTGGCAAACCCAGACACCCTAAAGGATCCAAAGCACGGAACCTCCCAATAATCCTCTAGTTTCCCCAATGTAGTAATGGGGGTGATTTTGGCGGGGTTCCTTTTTTTGGATTCCTTAGGGGCTTTGGGAAGGTGATGCTGGACCTTGCGGAGACAGCTTGCATCCTGAAGCCTTCAGGCCGGTGGGAGGATTTACTACAGGATCTACGAGACTTCTGGGTTGCTTTTAAGGAACTTAATTTAAGTTACTACTTGGGGAAACCTTATTAATTACTGTATATATATATATATATACCCATTGTAGTAATTTAAGTTAAATCCTTAGCAACCCAGTTTTCAGTGCAGCTTGCAGGGAAGTGGGCCAAAGGCCAACAGCTCAGAGCTAGGAAACCGCCTGCACATGATAACGACACTTAGGGTTTAGGATTTGGGGACTGGGGTTTAGTTTAGAGTTTTAGGGTTTAGGTTTTTCCGGGTTTTAAGGTAGCTTGTCAGGATTCAGTTCTGGGTTCAAAAAGGGATTAGCTTTCAGTTTTTTAGGGTTTAGGGTTTTAGGGTTTGCGGTTTTACGGTTCGGGGATTAGGGTTTTGGGTTGGCTACCTACACTCCTACTCCACGGGTTTTGAGGGTCTGCTTAAATGGTAGTTTCCATTACATAGGGGGACTTCAATATAGACCCCAAATACTTGAATCCCTGTAAAAGGGACCCTCAAAAGGCACCCCTATAATTTTGGGAAGCCCTTAGCCCTATATACCCTTTTGGAACCCCTATATCCGCTTTTAAGGAACCCCTCTTATTTTTAGGAACCACCCCCCTTAAATTTCCCACCAGCTGCGGAGGCTGGGAAGTCTACGATGACAATGCAGAGCGTCAAGTCTCAGACTTTGTCACTGCGCCATGCACTGGCATTTGGTTAACTTTGATTTTTTGAATGGAAAACATAATACAACCTACTATGATGGGTTATATAGGGACTACTACAAGCATCTATTCCTTCACGTCAAGCAGTCAGGACTAGGACAGGAACGTGGCGGGTGTGTAGTGCCCGGATCATGGGGCACGTGGCTATAGTAGATATAGGGTTTGGGGATGCTTAGGGTTTAGGGCGGTATAGTTTGTTTGAGTAGATAGAATATTGGGTATTTGTGGGTCTTGTTATGATATTGGGATGTGGGCTTCTGTTAGACTCTGGGGCTAAGCAGGCAGTCTACCCGAGGTTCCTTTGCTGAAATGGTTCGACGGGCTCCAAAGGCCAATCAAACCTAAATAATATATTCCCTACAAACCCCCAGTAAGTGAAAGGCATTGGAAACTCGAGAACTTGCTCAGTCTGACTCCCCTACCTCACCCTTTTAGGTGCCTTGCGCATATTGTACAAAACCATCATACCGGTATTGCTAGTTTTCTTATGCTCCGCCTATATCACTACACTATTATATTGCCACATTACTGAATTACTCTATTGCTGTGTTCATATCATGCAAGGTTCGCCGACGCTTTGGCTCCAAGATTTTCAGCGATTCCAGGCGCATGGGTCATGGCTATAGTCCCCCTTCAGTAGATAGAATATGGGGATCTTGCTATGATATTGGGCAATTCCATGTTCTATCTACTTCTGGGGGACTGCTGAAGCTCTTCCGCAGCACGGGCTGGAGAAATGCAATGCGACCTGCTGCGTCACTTTGCGGGATTGCCGCAAGGTGACAGACTTGGTGGTTTTTGAAGCGCTCGAACTGAATTACTATAAGCAGGAAACCTGTGTGTTATTCATAAATAGGAGGGGATCCCAATATGGACCCCTGAATAATACAATCTTTTTTTGGGGGGCACTCAAAAAAGTTTTGGGAAAACCTGAAACCCTATATAATCCTACAAAACCCCTATATCCCCTCTGAAGGTACCCCTCTTTTGTGATTTAACTCAAGTTCCGCAAGCTAGTCCACAGATCTCACCTCACTCGGTCTTCCTTCAACCCCAGACCCAAAATCTGTTTTTGGGTAGTTCCCCAAATTAAGATCCTATTTGCGTACACCTAAATATTAGGTGCCTGAATTTATTCTGTAACCAAAAGGGGTTCTTAGTTTTGAGAATAGCCCTTTTTGCTGTTCTGGTTAGATGGGCGCCTGTGCTGTTGACTGGCGAGCTTCTGGGGAGGTTGCTGTAGGAGGTAGCCGACGAGTGAGCTTCCTGCTGAGATCAGGGTGGTTGTGCATTTGGGGCCTAGTCCCCCTAAACTATATAGAATATGGCTTCGGGTATATTATAATAATCCCCATATACCCCATAGTCTATCTACTTAAGGGGGACAATATGGGGATCTGGTATCTCAATCTTTTCAGGAAGTTCAGGCCTGACTTGACTGGATTGAACCTTGCGCTGCTGTACTGGCCATGCAAATGGCAAAACCGTGAATCCTGAACCCCAAACCCTCACCTCAACCCTAATTCGTGGGCAATTGTCACTGTCCCCCAAGGACTGTGTGCCCAGCTGCACAGGGTATTCCATGAAATGCCCACACGGTAGTTTCCTTAAAGGACCCCCATATAGACCCCAAAATATGTTACTCCTTATTGTGGGGACCCATTAATGTTGGAAACCCCGACACTTCCACTTAGAGCAGATCTCAACATCCCATGTTGGTTCGTGCTGGTAGGTGCCGATACGGCTTTCTGCATCGCCTTGATGTGCCTAGTTCGGGATTGACTCCTGGCTTAAGCTGCCATGGGAGGACTTCTTGTACCCAAGCCTCGCGATCTGAAAGATTCCTTCACGGAGGTTGCATATACTCCCCCATCCCTACATGTGCCTTATTTTGGCCTCCTGACTCAGATGCTCCACTTGTGTTGGAAGAGAGGTTTGCAAGGGTGCGTTTTGAACCCTACTACAAACTAAACAGTGTCAGATTGGGGTTTAGGGTCCTGTGCCAGATGCGTTCATGAACAGTGAGGCATTTGTCCTATGACTGCAGGAAATTCTTTCATGGCGCGGTCTAGGCAGTAATCCCCTCCCCAATTACACAAAAGCGCCCACCATTTTGAATTCCCTCTGTCATTCTCTCAGAAAACAAGAATGAGGGGGCCCAGCGCGTTGAGCATGTCGCGATTTAAAAGGCCAAATTGCGAGTGTAAGAGCATTGTCAAAAACGAGCCGCTTCAGTTGCTGACTCTCTGATGTTAGCATTGCTGCGGCTTGTGCCGGAGCAAGTCGTATGTATGACTCCATGTACCCCCCAAAGGGATATTCACTAGTGAGCAGACTGCTGTTTCCCCCACATTAAACACTACTGCTAGTAGCACTTGAGTGTATAGTCCCCCTTAAGTAGATAAAATATGGGGGTCTTACTATGTTATACCCAAAGCCATTTTCCATCTACTTAAGGGGGACTATAGGGGTGAGTGGCCTAAAAGCCTTTACGAGGATCCTCGCAGCGAAGACGTCCCGTGGCCAAGATGAGAACTCCCACCCTGCCAGAAGATTTTAGGGTTATATTGGGGGTTATATAGGGGTAATGGAAAAGAAAATGGAAACTACTAGTCAGGGTTTAGGGTTTAGGGCTTAGGGAGTTCTATTTAGGGCTTGCTTGCTTGGTCTTCGGTCCGTGTCTGAGTCAGACGCCTGGTACTACGAACAGAGCGAAACAGAGCACAAACTGTACAAAGGAGTCACGTGCTGCGGTTGGCATCCAGCCAAAACCTGCAAGCAGGTGACAACCAGCCTCCCTGGACGGCGGGCTCAGCCTCAGCCATCAGGGAAGCCGCAAAATCCGCAACATTGCAGCTTGATAAAGGCAGCAGTGGGCCATGGAGTCTAGTTGCGGGTAGACCCGGGGCGGGAGGAGGACTAGGGATACCCCATGCACCTAAGTCTCCCTCTAGAATCTGATGCTCTTCCTGGGCAACAAGACATTGTGGAGAGTCGTGTTGCAGGTGCCGCAGGAGTCTGGGAGGCTCCCAGAATTGCATCAAACACGACTTACAAACAGTCGTGTGACTAGCATAGCGAGCTGCAGGGCAGCGGATGCCATGCTTGCCAAAGCGATGGGCCGATAGCTGCTGAGCGGTGGCAAAGGTTGCCGGGCACTGCTCGCACTGGAAATTCCCATCATGGTGCAAGCCATCTGCAGAACTGCAGTCATGCCAGAGCGGCTCATGTCCAGGATGCAGGACATTTGCTTTGGCTTTGCGAACGGCAGTGCGAAGGGCGCTGGGGGCATGCAAGGCCTGTTCAGCAAAGCCGTCCGGGAAGTCACATAGAAAAGGCCCAGCCTGGGGGCATACGCTCGCCAGCCACTCCAAGTCCTCCCGGAGGACATGTAGCCAAGACTCGGGCAGAAGGCGGTAGGCAGCCCGGAGAAGATCCCAGAGCGTGCTCTGCGTAAGGAGAAGCCTGGCAGCATGGAGTATCCTCTCAGCGCGCAGGCACGCTAGAGGAGAGGAGAAGCGATAAGCTTTACAAACGTCGCTTTCGGCAGGTAGGGAGGGCTGGCCCGTGTGCCTGTCGTCACGCCCAAGCAGGCGTACAAGCCGGACGTATCCGGTCCGCCAAGCCCGGGTTTTTTGAGCGGCCCCCAAGTCGCAGCAGTGCAAGAAGCAGCTGAGAAAGCAAGGGAATTGAGGATGAGCCGCCGTTTCGCGAAAGGCAATGCGGGGTTCCGGAGGACATGCCGAGCTAGGGGCCTGACCTGCGCCCAGGCCGCGGATACATGCTGGGCAACATCCGGCATAAAGCGGCCCGTATCACAGACGCGTCCGCCAAGATGAGTGCATGCCCTAACGCAGTGCACCCCAAGGGCAGTCCCTTGAACATGGAAAGGGAAGATACCCGCTTGCCTAATATATAATTCCTGCCTGGCCACAGGAGCCCCCAGCCCTTTGAAAGAAAAAAGGGCTTCAGATTTACCGGGGGCATAATTAGGCGCCATTGCTCTGCGAGTATACTCGCCATGCACAGCTTCTAGGGTATGCCTGGCCGCCTGCAAGAGCTGCGGCGTAGTGCAGAACAACTGCATCGTCAGCCCAGACGGGAATGACGCTATTGATAGGCAACTCGAGACTAGCGAGAACTGGGTCAGAAGCGGCCAATCCCCCTGCGCGGGCACGCACAGCCTGCAGGAAATCTGCCTGGACCAGAGAAAACAGGAGGTCAGCAATGGAATCCCCCGGCCTAGACCCTGCCCGGGTACGCACGATCCCCGGTGCCCCTTGGATGCGAAAGAAAGTGCCACACAAGAAGACTCGTATCAAAGCCGTGCAGTGCGGAGAGGCCTCTGTCAGAAGGTCCGTGGCAGAGAGCCAATCGCAAACCTCGTGCAGGGTTGAAGGCGGCACCTTGAGAAGCGTCAGCAGCTTAGCAATGTCTTCATCGTGCTCAAGGTCTCCTTGCCCGAAAGACTGACGCAAAACACGGTAATACGCAGATGAGACATCGAGAAACAAGGCAACAGTAGGTGCCTTAAGGCCAAGCGCGAGTTGTTGATGGGCCCAAACAAGGTGGTGTGCACCAGCCAACAAAGACCCAGGGGTACCGCCTTGCTGCTGGTCAGGAGGCGGCAAGAGCGACAGGCCGTAGCGAGCGCCGAAGCGCCTTACCAGGACCGTCCAGCAAAGCAATGGCACGATGGTTGGCCAGCACGGCAGGAGAACCCTTGCCTTTGAAAAGTGCAATCAAGGCTGTGGACTTAAGTTGGACGGGCTCGGTCAGGCGGAAGTGTGCCTTAAGAAAGATAGGCAGGAAGGCGCGTGCAGCCGCTCGACTATCCAGGGCCCATAGCCACTCCGGGATGCCGTTAGGGCCGGGAGCTTTCCCTTGTTTGGCACCTCTAAAGAGATCCTCCAGCTGTATAAGCGTAGGAAGAAGAGGGGTCAAAGGTCTTCCCTGGCCTTTGATGTGCAGTTTGAGAGTCGTGCTCAAGATATGAGGCGACCGCAATGACATCCCCAGCTTCGATGGCGGCAAAGTGCCTTTGTTGGCGCACAGCCAGACTGTCCTCGCCTTCCGTAAAAGGGGGTGATCTGAAGCCTGCCGAAGGGCTTGAGGACCCTCTTACCCGCTGGCCTTAGACACTTGAGCGCCCGGAAAAAGGTCTTGGCTGCAAAGGGGGTCGCGGCCTGCTGCATATCCTCCAGAGCACGTGCCGCATGTGCCCCTTTGTCGTAACGCATCCTCCAGCGAAGCTGCTTGGAGGCCGCCTCCTGATCGGCTAGGCAGCAAGCGATCCTTTTGCAGACATCTGAGACAGTCCAACCTTCTCGGGACATGGCAGCACGAGTGTCCCCCTTCCAGGCCCAGAAGATTGCGCACAAGCGAAGCTTTCTCTGCAGCCGGTCCAGCTGCCGTAGCCGGTGTTTGCAAGCCTTGGCAGCTTGCAAAAGGGCAGCAGCCTCCTGTGACACAAACTTCCGGGTACGCTTGGCTGTTGCATAAAACCCAGCTTCTTTAGCACCCAGCTTTACAGCATCATAAACGTATGCAGTATGTGAGTGAACATTGGCATTCCAGGCAACGGGGGGCATGGCCCACAGCGCCAAGCGCATGGTCTCGAGGTCCTCTTTCCGGAAGGAGTGAGAATGTCTAGGGAGGGCCGGACCAACCTTCCTGGGCGGAGAATCCACGAGGGCTGCGTGAACGTCCAGACAAACAGGACGGTGGTCGACGGACAGAGTAACAAAGTTGCAGTCCACACGAGGGCGTGCACAGGCAGACTTCCAGGCTTGAGGGACCACGATGTAGTCGATGCGCCGGCAAAACCCCCGAGGCGAAGTCCAGGTGGCCTCAGAAGCTTGCGGGGCACACTCCCCACATACCCCGTGAAAGGTGGCGGGCGCACACAGGTGATGCGTCTCCATGAACTCCCTAAAAAGAGTGCCAGTTTCATTTTCGACCTCCTGAGCGTGGGGGCCGACAGCATCCGAGCCCACGGAGCCAACCTGGGCATTAGCGTCGAGGAGCATAATAACAGCACCCGCATTTTGGAACCACTTCTGTGCCGCAAGATGGCTCCACCACTCAGTGACTTCAGCAACGGGTCTGCCAGTATGAGGCAGATGTCCCACACAACGCAAACACACTGAAAAAAGGGGGCTCGGATCTCAACGGCCAGCATCTGAGGGCCTGCATGGAGGCATCGGCAGTGCGGTTTGGCCAGGAAAAGAGACCGGCCAGCAACTTTGGCATAGGGCAGGGCAGTGGAAACCAAAAGAGCGCAACCTCCCTCCCCCGCACAAGCAGCCGAGGCAAACTCAATGAAACCCCCACTAGCGCACTGCATGTCCTGGCGACAACGGGTTTCCTGCAAACCACTTAACAAGACACGTTTATCACTTAGCTGCTGCAGAATGACAGGGCGCTTGTCTTGAAGGGTCTGAACGTTAAAAGAGACAAAGGAGAGCCTGAGCTCTCCGCGGCATGCTTCCTCACCTAGAGACAAGTCAGAAGGTGCGCAATTAGCAGGGACAGAGTCTGGGGCCTCATAGGCACCGCGCCGCAGTGTCTCAAAGTCAGGGAAAGCACCTGANNTCAGCCACGCCCATGGCAGAGCGCTGGACGTGACAAATTTCCAAAAAGCAGGGGGAAGCAGAGACGGAGGCATCGCCTCAAGGGCACTTGCCTTAGCAATACGGTCCGCGAGTTCATTCCAGAGGACGCCAGCATGCCCCTTAACCCATGCATAAGACGGGGCTTGGCCGCGTGCTTCCAAAAGTTGCGCAACGCAACGTGCCCTCCCAGCTAGGCCTAGGCCCTCCCCTGAATTCCTTGGCGCAATAATACCCTCAGCAGCCAAACCAACTGCTTGGGCATCGAAGTGCACAGTAACAGGGACCCCGCGAGGCGCGGCAAACTGCCAGGTAAGGGCCACCAGAACAGCAGCCGCCTCTGCGTCGTAACTGGAGTACTCGGCCTGGACCGGCCGGCTAGCGAAGTCAATTAACGGCCCACACGCAAACCCTTCAGCTGCAAACCATGTGCAGTGACCATCAGACCATTCACCAACGATGACAATGGCCCATCCTCCCCTATGTCGGTCACGGCCTTTAAAGAAGGCGCCATCAATGAAGAGATGCGCACCAACTTGGCGCCCACATGGCGGACGAAGCGCACATGCACGCCGCTGTTGTGCGGTAAGGCATGTAAGGTTGGCGATGTCACGCTGCACAAAGGCATCCCAGCCGCATGCAAGTGCATCGACAGTACTCGCAACATCATGCATGATCGGGCTGCGTGAGGTGGGGGCACCTTCAATGTCGAAGCCCTCCAGAACACAGTCACGGCCACATGCCGCAGCGCCTGCTGTCCCCAGATTACCGCTGTCGGCAGGGGTGACACCAGAGGCCCTTCCAGACAGAAGCCGTCTTCTGCCAAAGGGTGTGGGCACATCGACAGGGCCTACACTGGCAGGCACTCGTGCAGGCGACCGCGAGGCAGTGGCCTTAACTTGCAGCAATGAAATGGCAGCACTCCCGGCGCGGGGTGCATCCCGAACGTTAATAATGTCGGAAACATTTGCCGGCGTTGCATGTTCAGAATTAGGGACAGCCGATTCACTAGGAAGACCATCCTCAGCAGCCCCGTGAATAGTGGTATCATCCAGGGGAGGATTAGGATGCGTACTGTCAAATGCAGCATTGCTAGACACGTCAGCTACAACAGTATGACCTCCAACAGAAAAACCCTCTTCAGGAAGAGCTGCACCACCATGGCCAGTCTCTGAGAAACCGTCCTCAGCACTGACCAAGCCGACAGCCGCAGAGGGGTCAGCCTCCTCAGAGGCCCCGGAGGAGGCATTGACATCATTATCCTCGCCTGGCACATAACCACCGTAGTCGCCTCCGCCAACAACTAAAAGAGGCCACTCACCCGAGGCCGCAGGGCCCTGGCTGCCTGTGGCAGGCTCTCCAGCAGGCTCATCAACCTCATCCGGCTCATTGTAAAAATCAAGAGAACCGGTTGCATTGGGCCATAAAACCGGGTCAGGGTTGGCTTCAACACGTGCTTGGTCCTCTGCGGACACACTATGAGAGACCGCAAAAAAGGTACCGGCAGAGAGGTACTCGGGCCTGGTGAGCACCATGGCCAAAAGAGAGCCTCGATCCTGACGGATGGCAATTGTCAATCTGATATCAAGGGCATCCGGCCGGAAGATAAAGATCGACCTGTCGTCAAAGGCCGCCAGAACATCAGAAACAGTGCCAGCCCCCAAAAGGTTGGCAAGGACAGGGCCCAGGGCCCTAGCGACTTGTGCCGCTGTTGGTGGGGTGTCGGAGACAGCAGCTCTGAGGACACCTGCCAGGGTAAAAACCAGGAACTCGGAGTGGCCTCCTTCAGTTTCGACTCTGGCTCGCTCACGAAGAGTCCTGCCCCAAGCCACCACACCGACGGTTGGCCCAGCAAGCGCTTCTGCCAAAGTAGCACGGGGCACAGGGCAGGGTGCCGTGATGAAATGGAGAGCCTGGAACAACGGCCAAAGTGTGTGGGTTGCAACGTGTGGGCCAGGATTGCCCCCTGCAGGAACAAAGGCAACCAGATCCCCATTGAACACCGGTGTTGCATGGGTTCTGAGCACTCCATTAACAAAACACTGTATGCCCGTTAAGACCTGATCGAGGTGTAGGAGTGCATTGGACGCGACCGCCCCGAAGGCCCCTCCAATCGCGCGCAAATCAAGTAAAATAGTGGGCGATCTGACAGAGGAGGAATAAGTGAGGCAATGAATCTTCAGGCTCTTACCATCGGGCCTCGGCTGGACACGGCTGCACACAACGCGATCAAGCTGACCCGCAGCCATGGCCACATGCGGCTGCAGAATATGCCGTGTGTGAGCGGCGTCCAAAGCAGAGGCAAGGTTGGCAGATTCAAAAAACACAGTAGTCGTGGGCCTACCGCTGCTCGAAAGAGTGAGAGTGGAGTACAAAGGGTAAACATCATGCGAAGTCTGGGCAACGGTCCGCGGCACACGAATGCCTTGAGGAACAAGGACGGCACAACCCGGGATGGGCCTCCAGACAACAACATCACCGCTGCGTAGCCAGCGGGTGAGCCCAAGCATCCAAACACCCCCGTTTATAATAGGGTGACCTGCACTGCATGACTCCGCATACGGGGGCCAATCTGTCTTTGCAGCTCAGGCGTGAGCAGGCCAGCAGGGTCAGTGGCGTGGTCAATCTCCAGAACATGCAGTCCAAGGGCACAGTCCCTAAGATCAACAATCACGGTCCGCTGTTCTAGGAACCTGCAAAGCACAATCTGCGGACCAGGAAAGGGAGCAACTTCAGTGGCAGGGAAATGCCACGCAATTGGTGCAAAGGGCGCGTTAGCAATGGCCCTGCCAACTGCATCTTGCACCCCGGACCTGGGATCATAGTGGTCAGCAGACACAGTGCGCAGCGCATCGAAGATGGTAAACGGCACCGGGCCCGGGATGCCATTCCCGACAACTAGCCGCGCGTCCGCAATCCGAACGTCTGCCATGGGGAAGTGCGGAACCTCTTGCGTTAACATATAGCTCAGCGCTGAAGAGCGCCGACTTTCATCAGAAGAGGAGGCCGAACCCCTCAGGTCACCCAAAGCAAAGGCTGCATAGGCGTCAGCAGGGCCTAATTCCGACAATGCTGTGGGCTGATGGCCTTGGACAATCGGGCAGCTGCGAGGGGAAGGCATCCTAGGCATGCTGCGGCCAAAACTGGTCTGCGCCATGGAAGTGCCAGTTGCCAGGCCAGGCTGCGAGGATGAGCTGGCCGCTTGCGATGAACTGCTCGCGCCAGGTTGCGGGCCAGAAGTCGCCGGCCCGACATTTGGCCCAGAGAAATCGGCCGGTGCACTCGCCGGCTCGGGGGTGGCAAGGTTGCTGACTCGTGCGACAGGACTATCAATCCCAGGGAAGAGGAAGATGGGCTCCTGGATGGTGCGCAGGTCCGCGGTGGGGACAACACGAAGTACGTAGCCGCCACCGAGGCTGTGCAAACATAGGGACATATCACTGCGCAGAGAGTCGGGCCTATAGGCAAATATAGCGCAGTCAGCGAGGTGCAAACGAGTGAGTGCAATTTGCCCTGGCCCAAAAGTGCGGAGCAAGTAGACACTAAGGTCTTGCGCAAGGCGTTCGGCGGTGGGAGAAGCCTGTCCCGACGCAAACACCAAAGAGCTGTCTGGGCCGAAGATCGCGACCCGTCCCTCAAAAAGTGCGAAACCCCTGGCAACTCTAACATCTAATAGGGCGTTAAACGCCTCCCCGATCGCGGCGTTCTGAAAGCCAAAGGACTCAGGCGCGACCGCAGGGAAAGGAACAGGGGAGGAGATGAGGGCCGAGAAAGGGTGCACATGCCACCAAGCTGAAACCGGCATCATGTTGGGCCTGCCACTGCTGTGTGTTGGGCGCAGAGTGATCATAGCCCCTGCGTAGAGCTGTGGAGAGGCGGGGCAAGGAAGTCCATCAAGAAAAGGCACACAGCCAGATTCAGCCAGTGCCCCAAACGGAACATCAGCGTCGAGTGCAGCGACCCAAATGTGCCCGCCCACATCACGCCCATCACAGACAACAGGAAAGGTGCCGTCTGCATTTCGGCAGAAAAGCAAAACGATGAGCTCACGTCGACCTTGCGCAGGCGCTGGCTGGACGGGGCAGAGCTGCACGCAAAGCCCATCTGGCACAGGACCTAGCTGATGCCTGCGGTAGACGAGTTCTGCAAGCACATCTTCAAGCATGCGATCGCCAAAAGAGAGCGTAAGTGTTTGGGAACCCAACTCGACCGCTCGAAGCACCTCAAAGTAGGGGGCTTCACGCCTGCGCTGCAATGTATGGCGATTGCCGCCCGGTCCCAGCAAAGGAAGGCCGGGACCCTCCAACACCGGACGGCAGCAGAATACATCTCCATTGGCGAGCTGTCGCTTAAGGGGGAGAGCCCACTGAACATCATTGAAGAAGCACTGCATGCCTTCCTGCCTTTGAGCCTCCTCAAAAACATTACCGATATAAAGAGACACCCTATCCAACAGCTCCTCCGGTGAGGCCGTGAAGGGGGCCTCAGAGCCCTGACCCTGCAGGCCTGGCATCCACGACAATGGTACAGAGCGTACCAGGCCTCAAAAAAGGACAAACTGCGGGACAGGCAGCGGCAGTACCTCCACCGCCGCCTGGCCCATCCAGGATATGGAAAAGGCGCGTGAGCCAAGGCCTGCTGGAGGCAAACAACATCGGAGTGGTCCCCAAAAACCTCATCTTGCGAGACATGACGCTGCACATCAAATACAGTGAAGCGGCGGTGGCTTACATCATCTGAGTCAAGCGCCACCCTCGTCCGATCATTATTTCCCACAGAGGGCCTAGCTGCGGTCTCAGAGGGAGGTTCGGCAGGCGAAGTTTCAGGAATCGGCGGCACAGGCGGCCTAGGCGCAATACTAGCAATGCCCAGATCAACCAGGGCGCCGGGTCCATAGAGGTCGATAAGGGTAGTTTGTGCAAAGTCGGCAACCGCCCTCAGAGAGGGAATGCTATGCCCCAAGGAGAACACGTCAGCAAGCCCTGGTGCAAGAAGGAGGCAAAGCGGCGTTGCGGCTGTTAAGCCCCCTCGCCTCACGCATCTCAAGCTGCTGATGCACAAAGAAGGGCTCAAAAGCGGTGGGACCTTCAAAGGAGGCCATCAGATGATTAGCATACGGGAAGGCCGTAGGGGAGGAGAGAGCCGCCAAATCAGGGATGGCATGCCAAAGCGCACACAAGTTTAGGTGCGCTGGCGGCTCAGCAACATTGGTGACCTGGACGATTGCACCGTGAGTCAGGTACTGTGTACCCTGCCACTGGACACCGTTAAGGTACACGTGATAGCCTGTGAGACCTACATCGGCAGGAGTGGCTACCGACGGCATCAAAACGACTCGCAATGAGCCTCCTGTGCTAGTGAGGTCTAGCCAAACAACACGCTCTTCGCGGCAGGGCGTGCAAAGGAGGGTGAGAGTGAGCCTGATGGTGTCACCCCTGACTGCGGGTTGTACAGCGCCAAAAAGGAAGGAGTCAGGCCGTCTTGCCGGCGCGCTCGCAAGTATACCATCCCAAATAGCTGCAAGGGCCTGAGATAAGCTATCAAACCTTTGCAGAGGGAAAGACATGGTCTGGAAACCAGGTCCTCCGGCGTATATGGCTCCCCTGTAGAGCGGTGGCAGGCCAAGGGCAGCAATGGCGCGATGGGAAATTCCAACCCCAATAGGCAGCTCGAGAGCGGTGCCAGTCCCAGCACTGAAGTCAATGACCGTTCCAAGCAGCAGACGGCGGGCCTCTGAAGCAGGCCATGGGGCACTTTTGACCCTTGCTGTGACTCTGCCGGCCTGGATCCGTCCACGGATACCAGGTACATTGGTCTCGAACATCTGTGCCAACGAGTCAGGTGAGCATTGCCCCTGGACCTCAATGACACGCAATGGGCCACCCAGAGCCCGCAAATCGGCAATGACGGTAGGTCCAACAGCCTGGGGCCTGATCAGGATGACCTGGGGGTGAGCCAGGCCAATTATCTCTGCATCAGGAAAGGCCCAAGTTGCGTCAGCAAACGGGGCATTTTGCAACGCATGCGCGATGCAAGCCGGGACAGAGACCGCCCCGGCGATGGCATGCTCGGAGTCCTGCCTGACAATATCGAAAGCCGAGTAGCGGCGCTTCAAGCCGCACTCTTCGGGCGGGCCGGGAGCCGGGGCAGGCAGCACACGCTTATATTGCCTGAGCAGGTTGGCAGCTGTGGTGTCAAGCTCGCCGGCACTGAACACGCCTTGTTGCGGTCTGTAATCAGTAGAAGACGAGCCAACAGGCCTGCCCATTACATAGCCCTGAACCCACTGATTGGGGCAGATGCGGGGCCCACCAGCTGGTACTGGAAGCTGGTGGGGACAGGCACGGGTTGCCGTCTCAGCCGCCTGCAAGCATCAAGCAAGGTTGCATGAACATCTCGGCAAGCAACCTGCAACTCAGGATCTCCAAAGGCAACAAGCTTCCCTGCCAATCTAGCGAGCTTCTTGGACGCCGCCGTGGAGGGTGAGAGAATTTTTTTGGGTCGAGCGCTGACATCACACGCATAGAGGAGAGCATTGGACAAGGAATCTCCTATGAAAGGCCCTTCACCAGTAAGGGCCGCAGCAGGCTGAGGCAGGTGGCGCAATGTGCAGGGGTTAGGGTCAAAGAGACCATGTTGGTCACACGGGTTAGGGTCCGCTTTTTCCTCAGCAAGGAACACAGACTTGACACTTCTGGTGCTACTAACGCTGGGAAGGTGGCCTGAGACACTGTCTGCTGGACGGCCACGACTTGGCAGAGGGGAGAAGGCGGGGAAGGAGACCTCCTGTACAGGAACCTCCCCTGCATGCAGACACATGCCTGCCGGTTGCCTGGGGTATTCAGCAAAATTGGGACCTAAAACCCTAAGGGGTGGACCCATTAGAGGAGCTGTTTTGGCCCGGTGCACGAGTAGCCTGCCCATGGCTACGCGAGTTATAGGGAGATGCCTTAGCCTGGCAGGGAGAGAGGTCTAAACCTTTAGGGGGGGCCTATGGGGGGATTCCTGGCCGGAAAAAGCTGCTGCCGGAAAAAGACCCTGTACAGCTTCTACCTGGAAAATCGCCGCGCGCAGCGACCCAGGATCCTGCCCCTCCACTGTCTCTGACACCAGCCGTCCCAGGGGAGAGGGCCTGATCGGGGGTCCCTGTCAGGCCACTACTGCCGTCAGGAACAGTCTTCATCCAGGGCAACCAGCCTAGGGTCTGTAAGAGATGCCGTGATGCCATACTCTTCCCACCACAGGTCCAGTCGCCAGGAAGCCCCGAGCAAGTTGGCAAGCCACGCCGAAACATAGTCCGGCTCCTTAACGACAGTGTGCTCGAGGAGGAGACTCATCACCCGAGCATTGCTTGCTCCATCAAGATCGCACTCCGCGCATGATGATGGAGCTATTGAGGGGGCCGCTCCAAGTCGACAATGTCTTCCTCCTTGGGTTTGCGGCGCGGCGTTCTTGAGCCGTCGCGGTGTACTTCCTCTGCGGCTTTCGCCTTGTTTAGGGCATCTATAAGCTCCTTTTGGCCCTGCTGTATCTTTTCCGTCTGCAGCCTGGTACGTGAGTCCTCGGCCGCTGACTGAGCGACGGCTGCATCCTCTGCCTCCATGGCATCTGCACTTCTCGGAGCTGACGTGTGTCCCGTTGCCTTTGACAGCAACTCTGTAGCATCGACGAGTTGTGCCTGCCATTGATTTTCCGCAGCCTCGAAATCTTCCAGCACCTTGGACATCTTCGTTACCTGTTGATCCACCGTCTCCGTGAG
>CAJNIZ010010802.1:55853-78359 GCA_905231905.1 Symbiodinium pilosum | reverse complement strand
AGGTGCAGTAATCAGGGCGCGACTCCTGTTCCGGCGCAGAAGTAAAAAAGAGTCGAGGCTCGACGCACCTCCCAAAGGCAGCGGAGCAAGACAACCAGGGCCCCCGTCGCACGTGCGGACACGGGGGCCACAGATGGGGTATATGGCTCAGGAAGTGGACCACTAAGGGAAACTACACAAACCTGGAAGCCAAAACACCTTTCTATTTAGGGTTTAGGGTTTAGGCAAGTAGCTTTGTAAGGATCAAGGGCAGCAGTTCCTATCATGAGCCCCGCAGGATGCTTTTGGGATTGTTGGAGGTCCATCAGATTGGAGGATGATGAGAGGGAAGCCTGCATACAGTGTAAGTTGAATGCCACAGTGCAGCGCAAGGAGCAGGAGCTAAGCGCTACGGTTGTACTAAATGTTAGTAGACCTACTAACGTTACTGAGCATCGTGGAAGGTACCTGTAGAGCTACTGCTGCCTCACAAGGCACGAATCCTACTATGACTTGCACTTCCAGTTGGCAGCTGGTGAGATCTCGCGGAACTACTTGCTGTTTCTTGGTCTGCTCTTTTTTCATTCGCTGAGATAATCCCCAGGGGGGTGCGCAAGCTGCTGGGATACCCCTGAAGCCACAAAGATTCGAAGGGCATCTGCATTTTCTGGGTTTTTCAGGCCAGGTTCCTCATCTGCGACCTTGTAGAGCACTTGAAACTAGAGGGTTCAAGGGTTAGAGTTTGGGGTGGTCTAAGGAGCTTTTGCGAACTGCTTACATGCGCTTGCGCAGCAACCTTTGCAAGAGAATCGAAATCCCGGGTCCACTCCTGAAGATGGGGGGCGCTGGAGGTCTAGAACACAATTCCAGTCCTTTGCCTGCGTTGCACAACACTTCAATAGCGACTGCGACTTTCCCACAGCGCGTCTTGAGGGCTTTGATCACCTTAGGGTCCTCATAGTGAGAGTCCCAGGTCCCAGTTCCAGGGACCTCATTATCCCTTGCTGTCGCTATTGCAGCAATTGCTCACATTCGGGGTTTCGGGTGTAATTGTGTAAAAGAGTTGAACTGCTCATATTTGGCCCCTGTTCCCTGGACTTGAAATCCTTTACACCTGAGCTTGCGCTTGGCAACCAGAGTAAGGAGAATACGTTACACAAAAACATGTAAAAGCGCCCGCATGACTAATTTAGATCCTTTGTGCTTAAACTTTACACTCAAAACCCTTAAGCCCCAACAAAAACTACCCAACATGCGGTTCCCTGCAATTTGAACCCTCCTTGGGCCCGAGTACCTAAACAACTATTAAAACCCTCAACCCTAAACACCTCTGTCAACCCTGGTTAGATCAGAACCAACCATTTCAACCGTCCGGCCTAAACACCCAACTTAGATCCCTCAATACCCTGTATACTTACATGAGATACTGTTAATAAGGGGCTTACCGGGGGACCATGAGGAGTGGACATAGAGGTCCCTTTGGTAGTTTAGTGGAGTCCCTAATACGTTCCACCAGGAGGCCATGCCCAGTAACAACATGGGAAGTATTGACTGCAGCGCATATAATTATACGATCCCTATCTAAACCCTAAACCTAAACCCTGTGTAACACTATTATAGTAGTTTCCATGTTCCTTTCCATTATCCATATATGACCCGAAATAACCCCCTTAAAGCCTTGATCCTAAGTGTCTCAGGCTATATAACCCCTATAAGCCCCTCATAATCCCTAAGCCCCAATCCCTAATCCCTAAACTCTAAACCCTAATCCCGAACCCCCAAACCCTAATCCCTAAACCCTTGATCCTACGTGTCTCAGGCTGTGCCATGGCTTCATAAACCCAGGCCGGGCATGCTCTGTTGTTGAAGTTTTTTCCTGGGAAGAACGTCATTGATTGAAGCGTAATGTAAGGGTTTAGGGCTTAGGGTAAGGTATTTGGCGCAGTTTGGAAAGGAATGTCTGGGCTGTAGGACCTAAGACAGATCAAGAAAGACCTTGTACGAGAAGTGTGGGAGTTGTACCGGAATATCTTCAGGTCGGGGTACACGAAAGTCTTCTGGTCAGGGTCCTCAATACCGCCCCCGAATGCTTACGGCTTACGGCCCCATAAAACATCCTCCAAGAGGGACCCATGAGTCTTGTTGCCCGTTGCATGAAACGCTTAAGGAATTCTTGGGCCCTACCTGTACTGGCCTTACCCAGGCCAGCGTAGACGCTGCAAGCCTGCGAAGTCACATTCTAGGCTCAGAAAGTCAACCTTATTGAATCCTTCCAAGCCCACCCATATCCTTGGAGTCTGTAAGGGTCCCACTCTTCGGAGAGTTTTTGAGCTAGATTGCGTGAAGGAAAACCGTCGACATAAACTTCAGAAAGACAATGGAACAGGTCCGTTGTTGCTGGACTTGGTACTATTGGCCCTGAAATCCCAGAAGCTGCAAAACAACTATACCGGAAACGCCTAGCCTTCATAAGCGCTTTGCAATCCATCCATATCGGGCACATGTCTACAAAGCCATATCTTCGATCCCTCCTGAAAAGGGACTCTATCATAGCACCACAGACCCCGAGCCCGGAACCCCAAAACCTCCAAACCCTAAACCCAAATGACCTCAAGCGCGAAATCAAAGGCTCTAACAACCGCGAACTTTCAAACTTTCAATCATAAACCATCTGCGTCTCTGACTCTATCCAAGGGCGCCGCACCCTCACAGCGTCCGTGGCCTGGCGGCGTCATGGCGAGGCGACACTGGAATTTCTCTAGCTGGAGGTTTTCGAAAATTAGGAGTACCATTTAGGTAGTCCTCATACTAAGGGTTATAGCATTTTGGGGTCTATGTTCGGGTCCCCCTATTTTGGAAAACTACAAGATTTGTACGGGACTACATTATTGGGGCCTGAATTCGTGCCAAGGGGTCCTCTGCACTCGAGTTCCCACGTCTTCCCGCATTTTCATTGAACTTGATTCTCCAGGTAGCACCCTGAAAGAACCGGGTCATTGTTGGCTAGTTGGCTGTCTACTTCACTCTTACTGTGAAAACCCGACAAGGAGTGGATGCCATAGAGTTGTTTAAATGACTTGGGTAAGCCCCACACGCGCTAACAGTGACAGCAAGGGATAGTGGTAGTTGCATCAAGGTCCCTGCTATGCTAGTAGTGGTTGGGGAGTCCACCTACACAAACGATGTAGATACTGCCCTTACCCTAACAGGCCGCCAATATTCCATACTGTTATACCTTAAACAAGCGTCGTATATATGCCTGTTGTAGGATAGAGGCAGTAGCCAATGAATTAAATCACAGCTTACAAAAACTGAGGGAAAGAAGTGTGGGTCTATTGGGACCCTCTGCTTCTGGAAACTTCCAAATGCTGGCCCCAAAGGCCTTCCTAAACCCAGGTAGCAAAACACTCATGACGTAGCCACCTACATCCCCCTATCTCTATCCTTTCTTATTTCCTAGATGACATTACAGTAGACTATAGTGTCCGTCATATGCCTACCTAAACCCTCAACCCAGTACCCTAAAGCCTGAACCCAGAAACAGAAACCTAAACCTCTATACCCTCAAACCCTAAACCCTAAATAGTAGCTTCCATTTTCTTTTCCATTATCCCTGTGTACCCTTATGGGAATTACAGAAATACCTAAGCCCAATCCTCAGCCTTTCGGATTGTGCGGAACAGGCCGAGCCCTCCGCTGCCGGAGGGCGCGGGAGGCCGAGTTATGCGGCGCTGCGGAGCGGAGCCCATGGAGTGGCGCAGGTGGGTTCTGTTTATGGGTTTAGGGGTCAGGCTTTCGGGTTTTAGAGGTTTAGGGGTTAGGGGTTAGGGTTAGGGGAGGGCTAATATAATCTTAGGGGTATCTAGGGATATGTATGTATGCAACAGTATGCATGTATTTATGTACATGGCTTCATGTTGAGGGCATATTGGGGGCACATATGTATGTATACCCACATGGGTTTAAGGGGCCGCATAGGGTTACATAGGGATATACGGTTTTATGAGACCTCCACTTGTTTGTTTGATCTTGCGAAGCACCGCCGCCCTTGTGAGAAGGCCCGAGCACTCAGCCGCCTGACTCTGCGGATTGCCACTGGTCGGAGGCATCAGCTGAGGAGCCACTTGACTATGGCTTCCTGGTTTAGGGTTTAGGGGCAGGATTTTTACCCACTGGGGTAATATTAGGGTTATATTGGGGGGGTTAATGGAAAAGAAAATGGAAACTATTAATAATGGGTTACATAGAGATTATGTTCCCTTATTCCCTAGTAGCCACCAGGAAGTTGGGTAGGGGCTTAGGCCTTGGGACTACTTTGGGTGTGCCTTCAGGGTTAAGCTCGTCACTTACCTGCAGAGAAGTTCTAAGGTGTTCCTCGGAGTTTGCTTTGGTGTAGGACTGCCAGTTTTAATTTGGGGGGGGGGGGTTGGCTTTTTCTTGGGGCCATATTTGGATTAAGAACTGGGAGTATAAGGAGCGGCTCGCAGTTAGGGGAGTCCTTCTTTGCGCAACAGATTAATTGTGAATGCTGCGCTCCACTCCAGAACCAAGAAGCATAGCGCGGGCTGGGGGGTCCAGGAGCCAAACGCAGTGTGTATAAAGAGCAAAGTGCTCAAAATGAAGGAACGCGTGGTCTGAGTCCTGTTTGGGATCGTTTTGCATAAACAAGAGGCTCTGATATCGGCCCCAACATATTAAAGCCTTCATTATGGGGAACCCCAGAACGGACTCCATGAAGGGACCCAATTATCTTTGAGTACAGGAGGAACCCTCAAGTTGAGCAAAGCCACTTGTTGAGACTTAGTTGGGGGAGGGTCTTATGTCAGGGTACCCTTCTTTCCCAAGGTTATAGCAGAGGCAAAATGGCTTTATCAGAGAAATTTAACTTGTCTTATCTAGATCCAGGGTCACTCGAAGTAAGGGCCATGAAAAGCCAAGTGGGGGTGTCTACTGCGGGTTGCGGCGGTGGATCCTTTAACTTCATGTTCTTGTGGCATGCAGAATACTTCTAATTTCCTTTCCTCGGGTTGTTCAGTAGGACCCCGTTATTGCAGACCTAGTCGCTGCAGTTTTTGTAGACTATGCAAGAGCTGCAGAGAAGAAGAAACAAAAATGCCGTTGCAATGCTTCGGAAGTGCCGATCGGCATGAGGAGCTTTTACCAACCTTAAGCCAGTCATATTGCAAGTCAATGACGTGAAAGCTACTTACTCAGCATCATTCAGGTTTGCATCGTAAACCGAAGCATGTATTCCTAAATTCTAAGTTCAAAGCCCAAAGCCCAAAAATGCCAAAAACAACATACATAACAAAGTTGCATATATCATACATGCATATGCGCTTGCCAAACACGAAGAAGCTAGTTACATCCTTCATTATACGGGTATATCTAAACATGCCCCCTATAGAATCTGTCATAGAGATCGCCATTAGTACTTTGCAGTTCCCATACTTTTTATAGAATGCCCACCCTCCACCTCCTCCCCTGATACTGGATATTCTTTTCGTAACGATATGAAATCGTATTATATTAGATCTTACTTTTGTCCCTTGATGTTTCCTTACTCTGTGAAGCCCTAATATACAACCCCATATAACACCGCTACGGAACCCTAAAACCTAAACCCCCTAGAGTAGTTTCCAGTTCTTTTCTAGTGCCCCTCATATAGTCCCCAAAAGCCCCATATCCCACAATCCCTAAAGGACCCGACCTCAAATAATACAGAAGTTTCCATGTTCTTTTCCATTACCCCTATATAGATTACTTATATCTTATGAGTATAGGGCCCCGGCCCCCCCCATAATGCGGTAGTATCCATGTTCTTTTCCGTCACACACATATGAGCTATTATAGTCTTGTCTTATCTCGTATTAATATGTATTAATATATCTCCTTTTCCATTACCCCTATATAAACCTATCTCTTATTGATATATGTCCAAGGTCAGCTGGCCCACATCGGCCATGCGGTTGCGCGGGAAGCTACACTGAATTTGTAAGCTGGTGGTTCTCGGCATGTATGGGGACAGGGTTTAGGGCTTTGGATGTTTTAAAATATAGGGTTGGGGTTTAGGCTTGGGATAATTGCCATTTGGGCTTCAGGCTTGGGGTTCAGGGCTTAGGGTACGCCGGCAAGGCTTGAATTTGCGGCGATTCCCGTGAACGGAGACATGAAAAATCACATAACGTACTCATAGTCCCTTGTATATGAGATATTGCAGTCCTTCCAGCCCATGGAAGTCTTGCTTCCCATTGTCGTGCCGCAGGCATGCAGGCTGCAAAATTGCCGCTTCCTTGTGCGGTACTGAGCCCCACCCATGCCAACTTGTGTTGTTAACTTCTAGCAACATCCATCCAGATGCTGTGCAGTGACTACTTGAGCCTAGGACGCCCTCTACTCCAGCCAGTGGACCTTCGTCGAGGATACCGACCTTTGCCAGCGAAATTGTTTACATCGTGCAGGCCATGGCCAAGGATGCTTGTGGGTTCTACCCTGTAGTCACTTTGTATCAGACCTAGGAATATGGCCATGTCCACATCAGGCATCGAGGAGAGCCCTTGAACCCATATTTTGGTAAACATCAAATTCAAAACAAATGCGGAACATTTCTCCTGCAAAAAGGTTCCTCCTTCCTTATTCCAAGATCTTCAAACCCTTTTTACATAGGAACCTTCGAGGCGAGTCTTTACCACCTGAAAACTTCTCAGACTTAGGTCCACCCCCAAAGAAGACTCTTTCAAGGGACCCTTCAAATACTTGTGGCTTGCAGACGTCAACAACATTACAATCCTCATGAGGGAGATCCCCCCAAAAAAATGCCACCGGATACTGGCGTAAATGCCCGCATGGAACTCTAAACCCACATAGAAGCTTTCGACACATGCAACGGTTCGAAGAGAGGTTCTGCAAAAACAAGATATGGGCCCCTGATCTGACAAGTTCCTTCCGCAAGTCTTCAAACCCAACAGGTCTGGGCTTCTGTGACGCCCAGGGCAAGTTGCGCCGCTTCTCCTTGACTTCCTGGTGCTCAGTAAGGAATGAGGGAATATATCATGTAGGGATCCAGTAAGTTGAATTCCTTGTTCCGGGGGCGTTGGGAGTCGCGTGGGGCCTGATTTTGATACATGCCATGTGGGGCCACATACGTTATACCCCGTCTACTAGCCAGCTCCCAGAGTACCCTGAAAAATGAAGGTAGGAGACTTGGCTGTTTTGACAACAGCTTCAGAAGCAGTAGCGGGTGCATGGTGATTAGCTTGAGCATGCCTGCGTCGCTTGCAGTAACACTGTACCCATCACCGCCGCCACCGTCTTGCAACGGCCACCGTAGAGCCGCCGCGCACAAACTAAGCAAAAAAGTTGTATGCATTCGATGGAGACATTGACTTGATGGTTTTACTCAGGCAGGGGATGAGCTGTAGAAGACATTTTTCTTTGCCTCCTAGTACTTTGATTCATGCCAGTCTGTATTGCAGAGGCTTGTCGAAGCCTGAGGCGACACACGCGCTCCGGTGCCAGATGATTTGCTGCAGTGCCTGAATCAAGTGCAGTTTCTGCGAGAGTGGTCTTTCGAACAACCTTCCGCTCGCGAGACAAAGTCATGCCTTGTGCTTCTAGCTGTTTATCACTCGGCATGGCAGCCCGCCAACGTATGATGAGTATCCTGGTCATCTTGAGTTGGGGGTCTAGTCCCCTCAGAATGTTGGGGCGGTCCCCGTCCAGCCATTAGGGACGTGGGTACCGCTGCAGTTCTTCTGATGTGTTTGTGTTAACTATATATGTATATATGCTATTGGCAGCCTGTATAAACCCATGCCATAATTGTATGCACACGTGCAGATATGCTCCCGTTCGAAGGAGTCCTGAGCCGGTGTAGTAAGCAATATTCTTTGTTGAGGCCCGCGTTTTCTTAAAAGGATCCCCGCCTAATGCGAACCCCAGAATCTCTAGTATACCTAGCGTGCCTAAGGCCCTCTTTTTCGGAAACTCCCACATGGGCTGCGTCGTCAGCCCCCTTACAGTGACTGTCCTTAAGGGGATTGTATTAAGTGGATAGTATAACTTCTACACACTCCTACTTTCTTCTTTGTATTAAACGGCCATTATAACTCCATGTATTTATTGTGGCAACAGTTGCTGTAAGGGGGATGACCTAACACATGGGTGACATGTGTCGCTGCGCAGGCCTTCCTCGAGTTCGCCTCCGCCAACGCGCGGCGGCGGGCACACGCAAAGACAGCCGGGGGGGGGAGGGGGGGGGGCGACATAATTGTACATAGTTGTATGATGGGTCCCTATCAGGTCTATATATGGGGTTTCATGCGCTTCTGGTGAGTGTAGATGCAGGGTGTCCATTTGAAGAGCCCGAAAATACGTCCTTTCTGCATGAGGTGGGTTTTGGTGCGTAGATAACGACCTGTCACGGATGAGGGCTTGTAGCCGCAGGAACTGCACGTAGCTCACCCTGTTGGAGGGACCGAGTCCAGGCATATCGTGGGATGCTCCCTCTTTGCAAATGCTTTTTTCGCTTTTACTTGCAGGAGTGACCCTGATTTCTGAGAAAAAGCAAAGAGAGCCCTTATCGCAGGGACCCCAAAAAACCTTCGCAATGTTGGGGCCTCAGCAATCAAACGCTGGACAGATTTGAAGCACATTGTGCAATCCTGACCTGAGCCCTGCACAATCCCACCCTTGGGCCTGAACACTGTCTGCAACGCAGGAACGAGGGCTATGCTGGCTCAAGCCCGCTAACATTGATACCGAGCAACGAGATCGGCCTTGCTGCGGCAAAGCAGGCTGATATGCGTTTTAGGATGATTGCAGGGTTGGGACTCATGTTTCAGGGATTTGCGTGTGGGAGTCTCGTTCTCAGAAACTACCAAATGCAACGTGCTGAAACAGATGTGCGTATTTTGCTTCACAATCACATCACACATGGCGGTTCTACAGCACTACTGTGCTGAGCAAAACTCCGCAGCATGCTGCTTGAGCAGGAATCCACCTTCATGGTGCATGAGGCGCAGGTACCCAGCGCTCGCAATGGGGCATGCAAATTTGGGTTTCTCAGTGCAGCCACAGGTAACAACATAGATGTGCGGGCAAATCTCAACATATATTATGGTATATATGCTAGTATATTATGGTATATAATTAGGTATTACAATATATAATGGAAGAGCATGCTCAAGTTGGAGCGGCTTCATTCTAGACGTGCGTGTGGGGCATCCATGGGCTTCTCCACAAAGTTGCCGTACTTGCTAACAGCTTCTTTGGCTTAGGGTTTAGGGTTTAGGGTTTAGGGCCCTAAACCCTAAACCCTAATGTCCAGCCAACTTTGGTTGGTACCTTGAGGTTGCATTCCTTGAGCTTCCAGCCTAGCTTTAGGGAAAGGAATCACGGAAGTGTGGCATCCTACATCCATGGGGGTTTAGGGTTTAGGGTTTAGCGGGACCCCAATATAGACCCCGATATACTATCGCCAGAAACCCTAAACCCTAAAGGCCTGCCCGACACCCTGCAGCGCGAACGCGCCTTTCCAGCAGCGCTTGCCAGGCCTCTAAGTACCGAAGTACCTTGAATACAAGCCATGTTCATAGGAGCTATTGTCCAAACTCCCTGAAGAGGGTTGTATAGGGGAATATATAGGGGAGCATTATAGGGGTTCTGAAGGGGATACGAGGCGTTTAGACTATAGTTCATGTTACTGCATATCTGCAAACTAGGCGTCGACTGCAATGACCTGGCAGTGAGCAGTGAGCGAGGAACCATCCCTTGAAGGGTTGAGCCGAAACTGTTGGTTGGTAGAAGAATGAGATAAAATTTTGCACCGCAGAGACTTCACATGTTCTCCCCTGATGCGTAGATCGTTCCCCTTCAAGAGACTTGAGTTTTTGGCATCAAAATGAGTGCCTTAGGTCACTCTTTAGGGGGTAGCTGGCAGCCTCTGGAAGCGTGAGCACGTAACTGTCTCTAACAAGCGTCAGCAAGTTGATGTGTGCAGGTCTTTGACATTCATATGCATTTGGTGGGCTTCATCGTTTTTAATTCAAATATCCCCAACAAGGAGGGGGGTGCTGCATGTCTATTGGGCGCAAAAGCCAGATGAGACCAAAAGGGACACAACAACTATAGCATGACACATACTTGGGAGTCCGCGGACAGAGATCGCCGGCGTAGAGGCTTCGACAGAGATACTCCTGGGGCTTAAGGCCTACTAGTCGGTCGGATTGGCCCTCAGCTTTAACGCCTAAACCCTAAATATATAACCCCAATATAACCCCAATATAATCCCTATATAATTCCTATATGTCCCTATAATTCCTATAGTTTCCATTTTCTCTTCCATTATCCCTATATAACCCCAATATATCCCTAATATTCTATCTACTCAATCTGGTTGGCTCCTGTGGCATCTTTTCCATCTCTAGGCTTTCTGGCCGGACAGCCCCAGAGCTTAGCGGCACCGTTCGCTGCATCAGACTTAGATTTAGGATCAGAGGCGTGTCTTCTGTTTTGAATTGGACCATCCCTGGTCTAGGCAGTGGAACAAAACCATGCATCGCACGAGCACATCAGCTCAGGTATTGCAAGTCAAGTTAGAAGCCTTCCAACATAGCCGCAAAAGTAAGACTACAGTCCCCCTTAAGTAGATAGAATATGGGGTATATGGGGATCTGCTTAAGGGGGACTATACGTGTGCCACTGCTTGGGTCAGGGAGGTAGGTCAACTTCAGCTGACCTGCCAAGTGCTTTGAATCAAAAGGCTAAATAGTAGTATCCATTCTATTTTCCATTATCCCCATATAGCACCAATATAACCCCAATATAACCCCAATATAACCTGCGCGATTCAGATGTTCTTCGTGGCAATCACATCCCGCAGTGTGTCTTCCTGAGTTGAAGTGATCTCGTTCGCTTCTCTTACGCACAACTGCAATGCTGACACGCGGTTGAAGATGCTTTATTTGAGCAACAGGATTCTTCAAAAGTATGAACCCAAGCAGCTGAAGGGTTACTCATGGCACGAGGTCAGGCCCGCTAGAGTGACTTGCTTGGCACTTGCACATGAGCTGCTCAAAAAGGGTTGGTGATTCAGCAAAAGCAGGGCGTACTGCGTGAGCTTCAGCAGACGCATGCACCAAGAAAGGTGCAAAAGCATCGATGAGACCCAGCTTGAATTTCTGGAAGGGTTTAGGGTCTAGAGTGTACGGTGCCTCCTGGCAGCTGAGCTGACTTGCGTTTGGAAACGACTCCTGCCATGGCCATGGAAGTGGATGAGAACCTGCAGATCCTCGTCGAAGATTTACCGTCAGTACTGGGCACGGTTGTCTGTCGTTTTTTTCATTCATTCGAACGGTTGTCTGTCGGCATTGTTAGAGGATGACAGAACACGCAGGCCCTAACGACCCCTAATAGTAGTTTTAGTACATTCCACCAAAATGCCATTGAATACCTCTATTATTTTCCATTTTCTTTTCCATTCGCATAAGTAACCCCTAAATACCTATACAACTCCCGTTAAGGGGAGGGGATCGTGCTGATTCTTCTGGTGACATTCCCAACAGCTACAGCGGAAGGAGGGCTCTAAGCGAGTTCAGGGTTTAGGGTTCCCCATTTAGGGCCTTGGAAGACGCATGCAAGCCTGTTTCAAAGGGGTTTCCAAAGACCAGGGGACTGGGTGGGAGCTTTACAATGGGGAGTATATTTTAGATTGAGCTCTTACATATTTGGTTCCGCCTGTTTATGACAATCCCTACATAACCCCTACATAATAAGATCCCAATAGTAGTTTCCATTTCCTTTTCCAAAATCCTTACATCAACCTTGTATAATATGGAAACCCTTGAATTGCCTTTAGCTCACGACTCCGATTCCAGCACAGATGGATATGCCCCTTGCTTGCGCGGATGGTGCACGGTACAAGGTGTTGGCCTAGGCCACAATGCTCTTCCCCTTTCAAGGCGAACTTTACAAATGTCCTGCTATTGACCATGGCAGTTCAACTTTTTGAAGATCAGCATTCACCAGCAAAAATCGTGATAAGTACCAATAGTCCTCCCCCCTCGGCGGTGGTTGGCCTCCGGCCTCGTTGATTTTTGTTTCAAAGCGCACGCCCTCAGGGACATGGTCTTCCCGCAAGTATCCCCGGAGAACGGAGAGCTTCTCACAACAACCTCACCTCTGATCCTCTGATCCTCTATAGTCTCTTGGGAAACCCCAAATGTCCCTGGCAATCTGCTTTTAGGAGGCCTAGGCAAGCAAACTCAAAGTTATGGCCAGGTACCGTAGTATCCTCTTAGTCTAGCCTCTGAGAGCTCTTAAATTATGGATAACACCAGTGATACTAGTTATAGTAGATTATTGGATATTATATTATATTGCACTATATTATAATGTAGAAGATTATATGCGTCGTAAAACTTCTGCCTTGTAAGAAGCACCACAATTCTCCAGCTTTCGCTTAGGAGCCTCTTGTCCGAACTCCGGACTGAGTTCCGTGAGGAGCACCAGAGAGCCTCGACGTTACCTTGGAGTTTTCAAAAACTGGGGGAAGCCCTTATGTAGACCCATGATTGATAAACCCTCTCCTTTTAAGGGCCTTAATATGAGGATCCCAATTATAATCCTCATTAAGGGGAGGGGGTCAGTAATTATGACCCGGGTTATGCGGTTGAAATTAAAAGTCCTGCGCGACCTTTCAGTAAGTACCCAAACCTTGAGAATCTTTAATGGGGGCTAGTATCTTAAGGTCATGCAGGACCCTTGGTATCAATTGTATGTTGCGGCATGTTGGGCCCAGCCCGGCTTGGAAACCCACATCTGTGAGTTCTCGGCTGAAGGTTGATGGGTTCAGGGTTGAGGCGTGCGAGCCCAGATGCAAAAAAGGCATCTGACAAGTTGCTCAGTTCGCGAGCAGATGGGACAGGGAGAGCATTTAGGCAGCGGCTTCGAGATCTCTCGTGGGATGTTTTGAGTGGTCAAAATGGTATGGATTGATTTCGGGGTTCAGGGCTTAGGCATGTAGAGTGATTAGATGAGGGCAATGTTGGGGCTACAGGATGTCCGTCCGCATGAGGCCATACGCCGCGTACCGTACAAGATGTCTTCTGTGATGTGTACGGAAGCCCAAGACCACACAACATTTTGTGTAAGCAAGAATTTGGAAAGCACGACCAACAAGTATGAGTGAGCACGAGAGCAAGCATTTCCACATCCACTAGAGCTACGGCCGTAGAATTAGGCATCACATGCCAAATACTGGCATTCGTCCGTATACCACTTCCTATATTTGATTAGAGTTACTCTTTGCTACAGCTGCTGCTGCGGCTCAAGCCGCTGCGGCCCCAGCTGCTGATGCTACAACAAAGAGACGGAGACAAGGAACGCTACGATTACCGCCGGGGCTAGCACAACACGACAACAAGCCGAAACACATAGTGAGCTCGGGGCTTGTGTCACAGCCCTTCATGTACTTGACTCAGGGGACTTGCCATTGGCTTCAGTACAATTCCTACGCACTGGAAAGGAATACTCCGCCCCTTCAAAGGAGTGGTGCATTTTTTTCGGGGCGGCACTATGGTCCCAACCGATTGATGTATGCATATTATCTGCATATATAAATACGAAAAAATCTATGTATGCATGTTTGTATTCATATACATATGCATATATATCTATATATGGGGATCGTCCGACAACCCATGCTTAAACATATATATATATATACAAGCACGGGGACACATGATGCAAACAAATGCCGTCGAAAGCTCGCGAAAGGGCGGCGAAAGGTTCGCCAAAGGTTCAGAAGTCAGTCCCAACCGCTTCTCTTTTAGCATGGCATAGCTGGACCGTTGCGCCCGCATTCGGCTTTTTCTAGACAGGATTATTTTAGCTTTCACGGCCAAGCTTATCTAAAGAAAACAGGTGCGGGCACTTGCTGCAATGTGGCAAGTCCAGCAACTGTCAGTACAGAAGTGCTACTGCACAGGCACTATTGCTTTCATCATCAGTATCAGTGCCCATCAATGTCCATCAAATCGCTTCCGGGGCAGATATCGCAGAACAGATTTTCGCGAAAGGCGCGCGAAAGGAACACGAAACTTCTATGAAAAGCCCGGCTTCTTGTTTCACAGAATGAGTAACTGCAGGCCTTCAAGGGAAGAAGCGCCCTGCAAACCAGTAACCAGTTTAGCCAGCGCATGCAGGGCGAGAACGTCAGTGAGTTTCTAGCTTAGGTTGTAAATGTTCGGAGTGGGTGTAGGACCGTTTAGTAAATACGTAATTATTAAGGCCCCATGACCACAATATCACACAGGGACCCCAACAGAATTTCCAAGCATTCAACAAATCTATCAAATACAGGACTTGTAAATAGGATTTGGATAAGGTTTGTTGCCCGCGAAAGGGCGGCGAAAGAGTTGTTTTTGGGAAAGGAATATTGGACAGCCCCCATATATATCCCGCTTGAATTGAGGACTGGAGTCGCAGTTGATGTCCGAGCGCGAGGAGCGCCTGGCCAGTGTGGCAGAGATCCGCAAATCAGCTGAGCCCTCAGAGAAGTACTCTTCCCATCATATTACAAGCCCGAAACGGACATTTGGTGGCGGTTTAGCGTTTAGCAAGCAAGGCTCACTATGGGTATGTAGGCTAAAAAGGACCATGGAAAGGCCAATGGCTGCTACTTAATATTATGTTGTTGTTTCAGGTTCAGGGTTGGGGGCGAGCATTGAAGTCCCCAACCGTCCCCATGCTAAACATTCTCCATTTATTGGACTCCACATTTGGAAGTGTTTCGTGTCGGGGCGGAGAGTTTTTAATTATGTGCCCCCCCAATACACTGGTATTTCATATTTGGATGTATTATCCGGGGTGTAGGGGGCTATTTCCTAAGGGGAGGGGAGTGCCAGGGATGTTTGGGATCTGGGGTGTTCGAATGGTTGGCAGGTCCACATGGGGAGACTCATGGGCGAAGGGGGAACTTGTCTTCGACCGCACTCTTGCTAGTGGTCATAGAGTGGGATATTTTTCAGAAAAGACATGTAGCCTTAATCCTGTGGGTATACCACCCACCCTGGCTTCCCCATCAGTAGGATCAATTAAGGCAAGTAAATGGGGATCCTCAAGGGGGAGTACGGAGGAGTTGGATACAAGACCCCATAGCATGTGCTTGAAGCGCCACCAACATGTCATTTCTGAGGTGGATACCGTTGGGGCCTCTATCGTTGAGGGCCTGACAATCCTCGGTTCCGAAGCTCGACATTTTAAATCCCATGTGGGGAATTCCTCCAAGGTCCATTGGAGGGGTCCCTAGGGCCCAACATACCTTAACCAACATACCTTGAGCCATAAGTTGTTTGATAAACATGGTTTGGTTTTGTAGGTTTGACCATAGCAAAATTGTTTCGGCGATTGTCCAGGCAGTAGGGGGGTCCTTCGTATCGTACCCATTTCAGGCTTGGCCCACCATCAAGTTCCTGATGGAGGGACTTCTTGCGATGGGGAGGGTACCTCTTTGTTTTTTCTGTAGAGGACTGGAAGGTGACCAATAACAATGCATGCGCTGAGCCTGCGGCCTCAGAGCTTCATGCATGTGATCGGGATTTCTGGGTTTTTCGCCCGAGCAAAGCACGTGGAAGTTGACCTTCGACATATCGGGGAATCCCAACAAGATCCTGTGCATGCAGAATGCGCGTGGTACCTCATCCATGGCTATTGACAGAGAATCCTGTGTCGTGCTCCTTCTGTTTTCTGCTCGTAACTCTTGATGATACCCCTGGATTTTCAGGACGCATCCTATTGAAGGGCTGTCTCTCGCCCCCCTGCTTCAGCTCAGGAAGTGGAGAGCATTATCGCTTTGGTCGTGCATCTGAAGAACAGCCAGGCACTGGAGTGACATGTGCTTCTGCAATTGTGGAAGGTCCCGTCTTTAGGTAGCAGCTTCATTACCAAAAAGCACGTGACAGACACGTCTCCAAATTTGATGGCCTTGGGCAGTCTTCAGCACTACACTACACCTTGTGAGTCTCAGGCTCCAACGACAGCAGACCCGGCCGACTCAACGCGGGGCGCACAAATTTGAGATATGGGTTCAGTGCATCATATAAGCATGTATAGATGTGTTGGTGGATGCCTGGATACGTGTACGCATGTACATATAGATTTATATAATATGATCCAACTAGACGTAGATACCCCAGCTCACACAAATCGAGACAAGAAAGGTCGGACGCAAACGAGACCAACGACCCAATTTCGCCGCGGTCTTTGGATCGCCGGCGAATGCCGCTTTGCCTCATTTCAAGCTTTTTGGACTTGGGGTTCAGGATAACTTTAATGCTGGTGGGAAGTGGGAAGCGCGCTAGAAGTGGAATGAGCCCTGAGACCTTTGGCCGAGCAACGCCTTTGAGCTGATGTGAAATGTTAAAAAATGCCGGGATTTCTTTGTGTGCTTCTTTCAGCCTCCTCAGCCTGGATGAATGCACTGGTGGTCCTACTCGGTGGAGAGTGCGCGTCAGGCGCCTATACTGAGAGATGGGCACATCAGTAGACTTGTCCTTGCGGGAGGCAATGTATCTACCCCGGATACTATCTACAAAGAACTCAGTAAAGCCAAGGCAATAGCACACTAGTCTCATCATAGCGCTGTGGGCATCACCAACGACAAGAATATGCCGGGAATCCATAACTAGGGGCCCCAGTGTGCACCCCCAAACACTCCAACCCCTCTTGATCCTTTTTATTAGCGACAAGAATCCCAACCCGCAGTTTCTTCTGTGGAACGAAGGATGGACAGTTTCAACCAGGCACTTGCTCCTAGGAAGATGGAGGGAGTATATAGTGGGTGGCGCTGCATGTGGCAGATGGTCATGAAAATCATGCTCCCTTTTCGGGTCCCCATGACAATACGGCCGCTAGTAGCTAGTTCGTTTTTAAAGAAGAGAGCATAAGTTCGAGAACCTTCCATGTAGAGGCTTGGTGGGCAGGGGTATTGTGGTTTTTGTTTTGGCCTCTTGAGGCGTATGGGAGTATGCTAGAATTAGGGCAGGAGGGATCTCAGGATACTGTGGTCTGATGCTGATGAGGGACTTCAGTGGTACAGGGCATGTAGCATGTTTTGCTTGCAGCCTAAAAGCTGTCAGTTCAGTTGTGCGGCTTTGCCTGATCTTGTGAGGTGCAACCGGAACCTCTTGGATGATTCCTGCACCCCAATGCACCCGGAAGCCAACAGCCCAAAACTTTTTTTTGCCAAAGCCATGGTCCCAAAATCTCAATTTACCATCTTAAACTTCCGTGTCCATGCATAACCCTCTTATCCTCAATAGTCAACAGTCCACCCCACTATACCATGATATACCAGAACTTCAGCAGAGTCATGAGCCTCTCAAGCGGTCCGTAGGTTTGGGACCCCATGACCTTTGAGTGTAGAGTGGCGGCCCGAGTTCTGATCAGAACTGGGCCGAGCGGGACTTCAGTGCAATGACCCCAAGCCCTGAACCCTATTGAGTATTTCCCGGATTTGTGCAGTTGGGCCATCAGCTGATGCATGGCTGCCGCTCTCAAATGGCAGTGGAGCTGCGCAGAGCAAGCAAGGACTGCGCACGGTGTAAAGGTCAACCCAACACAAGACTTGCCTTACTTTGACATCACCCCAAACAAGACACACTGAGAAGCAGATTCCTTTCATTTCGGGCATGCGTAGGGAAGGCATCTAAACAAATGCCCGCATTCCTGCAGGACCTTCAGTCCTCGATCGCGGCCATGGAGTCAAAAATGCGAGCAGAATTGCAAATCAAGCTTGGCCACTTGGCAGCCGCGTATCAGACTTGACGACTGCAGGCTGTTCTCAGAATGTGCTTACCAAAGCTTCGCTCAAGTGATTCTGCCAGATGCATCTTATTTGACTACACTTTCATGACAACGAGATGAGCCCGATGCTAGTACTAGGTGCTGGTTTGGAAGCTGTGACACCCGATCTACCCATAATAACAGACAGCCTATGTACCAATTGTTCAGGAGTTAGAGGTCATGAGATACCCCTCTTGGAGCATCAAATGCTTCTATGACATCCTTATGGTAGCTTCCCAGAAGAGGGACCCCAATAAAGCCCCCAAACACTATAATCTTGTTATGGGGACTCCAAAAATGGTACCCCTAATTTTGGGAACCCCTCGACCCTAAACCTTATATAGCCCTATATGACCCCTATATTAGCCTTATATATCCTTTAAAAGGAAACCCCACTATATCTCCCACCATCATGCTCAGATGATGCCGTGAAGACCTGCATGGCCGACAAGCAGGCCGACTCTAAGCAGGCCTCTCTGAGACGTTGGGGGTTAGCAAGTTGGTAGCCAAAAGGGGTTTAGGGTTTAGGGGTTTTGGCTTAGGGGATTTAGTAAAGATTTGGCAGGCACCAGCTCCAGGCAGCTGGGGTTGAAAGATAAGTGGGTTGTAGGTAGGCCCCAAGGACCGACCTAAGGGTCCCACCTGAAATCCTGAACAATTGATGTTCGCAGTGGCAATAGAACTGTAATGCTAATGGTCTTAGTGATTCTGTCCTGTGAATGGCCGAGATCTGCACCACCATGTGCATCCTTTGTTCTAGAAACATGCAGCGCTTAAGGGCCCGAAGTGGCGCAGGACCTCTTACATCCACTGGAGTACAAGATGGTGGTGGTACGAGCTAGAATGTTGTTTGCTTTTGGGGTGTTTGGTGTTACGACTTGGTGCGTGCACCCAGGGAACACGTTAGATAGAATATACAGCTAGATGGGAGTGGTGCGCGGCCTTAACAGGTCGCCAGGTTCGGATTTAGGGCTTAGAACTTACGGTGTATAGTTCAGGATTTAAAGTTGAGACCTAGGATTTCAGATCCAGGATTTTTGTGCAGAGGTTCCAAGTACTTATAAGAGGGGGTTCATGGAAAAGAGCCACGATGTGGACCCCAGCCGGCTACAATCCTTAATGTAGGTAGGGAGACGAGGTCCTGGGGATCAGTTTGGGGGCTCCATACTGGGATCCATAGAACTCCCCACAAACATTCTATCTATCCGTCTGGTACCTCAAAATGCCCCCAACAAACGTCTACAACACTTGCAAAAATTCTATCTATCGGTTTGGTGCCTACAAGCCAGCTCTTTCATCAAGGATGGCCCCAGGTGGGTAGTTACCAGGTAGGTTCTCCCAAATAAGATTAACATCCGGCTCGTATAGGGTAATGGGGCTGAATGATGTTTATATGGGCCTCCCTGACCCCAAATACGGACTCCAGGAATTGGTTCGGGGCTCCTTTCTGGGGTCCGTAAAATTCCCCCAAATATTCTATCTATCCGGTTGTAAAAGCGCCTTTAAAGCAACGGCAGATTCTACCTACTTTAGGATGACTATAACTTAATTTGAGTTCCTTTACAGCAGCCCGGCAGTTGGAGAGCCTAGTCGGAGAAGTTTGATCAGATTCGCGTGAGACCGTCAGCTTCTAAGTTCTCGTGCCGGTTCCTGTTTGAACCCTGAGCCCTTTACAGATGAGCTATAGTCTAAACTCCTAGTATTCCCCTATATACTCCTGTATATAACCCTCTTTAATTAAGGAGTTTAGACGAGTTGTCGAGGGAACATCCCTAATCAAAGACCTTGCCTGGTGAGGAGGAAGAAGAAATCGCAGCATCTCCATCGAGCAGGTGTGCCTGGGGGGGTCATGGCTTACGTTGTACGCAGCAACCCTAAACCTTGAGCCCGGCTTTGCATGCGACAGAATCTCTCGAATTTCCTTACAGTCACCGTGAGAAACAGGGACCCCAGTATAGACCGAAATTCTATAGTCCCTATCACAGGCACCGCAGGAAAGGCGCCCCCTAGTTTTGCGAAACCCCCATATTTCTCTCAAGGGCGCCCTTCTTTTTAAGAAGCCCCCCAGTGCCGAAGCATTGAAGGGCAGAGGCGACTTCCGTTAGCATCGACTTTGGCTCGGACCTTCCAGAGGAGGCACTGCAGAGCAGAAAAAGAGAGGAACCCCAAAAATCTGGGTTAGGGTTTAGGGTTTAGGGTTGCTGTTGAGGAACTTAGTGTAAGTTCCCACTAATGGGAAACTACATGATACTTTACTAAACCATATTGTGGTAACTTGACTTGGGCTCCTTAACAACCGCAACCCAGACGTTCAGGTTTTTGTAGTAGCAGACTGTAGCTCTGGACCAGGGAATCCCAGAGGCAGATGTCAGTGTTGAGCACCCCATCCAAAAGGGTTTAGAGTTTAGGGTGCTCAGTCCTGGGTGAAAAAAGGGGTTTAGGGTGCAGGAAGGGTAGAAGGGCTTTCTTGATTTCCACGGTAAAGAGGGGGGCTAAATATTCAGCGGTTAAGATTTAGGATGGTATTTATCCAGTGGTATCGCAGCATGGGTTCCTAGATTCGGGTTCCTTGCTTGCTCCTGGCCTCTGTACAAGGTACCCCACTAGTATCCTTTTTCATTTTTTTGGGGTCTCCTTATTAAAGCTGAAGATTAGAAAAAGGGTACGTGCCCTTATTATTTAGCCCTAAACGCTAAATCCGATGTTAACGGGGAACCTGTTCTACCAGGAACGGTGATTGAGGCAGGTCCTCCTTGGGGACCCCGATAAACGTCCACATATGGGTTGTTCTCAGAATTCTGGGCCCTTATTACGGCACCTAATATTCAAGGGTACCAAAATAGGACCCTAATGTGGGGAACTACCCATATCATGGAGGACATGGTCTCTCCATCATCAGCACGATCAATCTTGCAGACGTGCCCTGGCGTTGAAGCAGCAAGAGATTCGGCGTTGTTTTCTCCAAATTTGGGGGTCCGCCCAAAACTCAGTGCATACTGAAATTGGTTCCCCACAGATGATGGGAAAGACTCTGCATTTTGTTTTTGGGATATGTTAGCATGCCCTTAAAACAGGCTGGCTGGAGTGCCATGGTGAGAGTTTACGCATCATCCCTTGCGAGTTTTGAGTGATACAGTAGCAGATTTGGTGTCTAGAATCAAGATAGCTCTTTTCCTTACAGCAGGGTCCTTGTCAAGACTTTGGCATTTGCTCGTATGAAACTCGTTCTACAGCCTTGTCCACGCCCTGCTTTGGCTCTCTAGCCCCCGTTGCCAGAACCCTGCCAGATCGCCACTGGATCTTGCTGAGTCAAGATCAATCCTGCACGAAGACGTGGAGGAGACCGGGCCAGCCAAGGACAGGCTATGACGACTCTAGCCATCCTCATCAGAAGTATAACGTAGTGTTGATGCTGGTGGTGAGGAGATCCATGGTGATGAGGTTGCTGGGGTTTTGAGTGGGGGGCGGCGAGGGAGGGTGATGCCGCTGCTCTTGCCGCAGTTGCTGGTCCTGGCGCAAGTAGTATCATTGGTGACGGTGAGCGTGACGCCTGTGGAGCTGAGTAAATGCGGTGTCCTAGTCACAACTTGTGCTTCGCAGGCCAGTATGGGAAGCTTGGTGCCGGAAACCAGCGGCTGTGATGATGTTGCTTCACTGCGGGAAGAGTTGTGAGCACTTCCCGTACTTCCAGTATTAGTAGGCTGGCATTTGTTGGGTACTTATTTTGGTATGCAAGCTGATTCAAAATGCTTGTCGTCATGGGTTGAGGTGCAATAAGGCGAGCCCGTGATAGAGAGGCTAGGAGGCACAGCATGTTTCAGAAAAATTGGGGACCCTTTATTGGGAGATTCCAATAATAATTGTTAAGGATCATCATATTTTTGGGTCTGTATTGGGACCCCGATCTATGGAAACTGCCATAATCCCAGTTGCCATTTTGTTTTCCATGTTCTTTTCCACTTGATTCTTCATTATTGGGGTTATACCTATATGTAAGTATATATGTCCCTGCATTCTCCCTCTATAACCCTAAACCTGTTATTTTCCATTACCTTATAAAATCCCAATATAACCCCACGGGGTGTGATTTGAAAACCTAAATCTAAACGGAGGCATTTGCTACATCTGCTCACCTGCCGCACCTTAGGCTTCAAGGGAGTCGGAGGACCAGACACGAGCATCTGGCGCCGGCGCTTCCACAGCGTCTCGGCTAGTTATGGAGGTTGAATGCATACCCTTTCGTACATCGGACGGGTTAACCTACTACATGCAACCCCGCACTCTACAACACTCTAAAGGGTACTTGATACTAATATCTTTCTAAAGCATTTAGCACCCATGTGATCTTACTTCAGGCCTTCGACTTCTCACAATTCTGTCCGCCCAAGATCCCGCAAGAGGGCAGGCTTGAAAAAACAACTTTAGTGAGCCTGGATCCCTCCATTCTTATCCCTAGGGTTTAGGGTTTAGGGTTTAGGGTTTACTACCTATACACCCACTGAAGAAAAAGTTTTGGTCGGCGCCCAAACCTACAGGACTATAGGGTTTAGGGTTTAGGTTACCAGGCCCTAGTAGACCCATCCAATTGCTGCAAGGCAGAGGAGGTATCCACCGACACATCCACTCCGGCAGATACCTGGCTATTGAGTTTGACCTTAGTTTAGGCACCAGCCACCAAAAAAA
>CAJNIZ010010802.1:38412-51641 GCA_905231905.1 Symbiodinium pilosum | reverse complement strand
ATGGGCAAGGGTTCTGCTAACTGAAAGTACCCCTGATCTGGGGAGAGCCCCGTTTTGGGAAAGGGGGGACCGAGATATAGGGATGATCATGGGGATGTTGTATAGGGACGGCTACAGGGACCCATGTCTGAGTCCCAGCCGAGCATAAGTTACAGCATACGTGGGCCTGGTCAGGGGATTCGAGATCCTGTTCCCTTCCCACATCTGTGCTTCAGAAGCTGCTATCCTGACACATTGCATATGCACGTAAGCCTATGCCACCATCACGGATTTACAGTTCTAGTCCGGTCTTGATTTGGCTTCCCAAAGCATTCTTGCAAAACGTACCGCGCAATTTTATTGGCCTCGGAGCGTTCCTGCACAGAGCCCAACACACACCAAGCATGCTACATAAACCTTGCAGTGCAACAGTCTGAGGCCGCCGGGTCGCCCCGTACCATTCCGCTGCCAGGTGGGCCCTTGCAGGGTCGCAGCTGTCCTGTTGGGAAGACTGCGTATAACGACAGCAGCACCTCATGTATGGTTGAGCTTTGCATGCCTGGGCTTGATATGCAGCTGGACCGCTTCTGGCTCTCTATGTTTACCCATATGTAGGGGGACGGATTGTAGGGTATGTTGGGGTTGTATGAGGGTTATATAGGGCTAATGGAGAAGAAAATGGAAACTACTCAGGGTTATATACTAAGGAGAGGATGAGTCACGGGACCTACGGGGTCAAGATTCCATGTATAAGCAGCAAGGCATGACCCCGGATACGGCTCGGCGTCTTCCTCAGCTGCTTGCGTGCCATTCGTCCAGGGTGGATGCGCGGAGTATCGTTTTTGCTGCCCAGCTATGAGTGCCAAATGAAAGTCGGAGTGCCAAGAGTTAGATTTCAGCCTGTGATCCTGGCTCAAAGGTGTCATGGGTTTTTGTATGGAGGCCGGAAACAAAAAGAAAGGTGCACTGGCATATTCGAACCTGGCAGACTGCACACTCGCCATTGCTAAGGCGGCAGCAGACCTACCAGGCCATGTGCAAGCGCTACAGTTTGAAACATGCTTCTTCTGATTTGCTTGCTGCTGCGGTGCCAGGTACCCTTGCCGGTTGCCTTGCCAGGCGCATTGAGGGGGAATGGCAAAAACAGTTCGGGTAGGTTTTGAATCCCATCCCCCTAATATTAAATATTCCCATTGTAGTATATTCTCATACATTGGGAGTATGAAACGTTAGGGGGGTGGTGGGGTTTAAGAATTCGTGGGAGGGATTCGAAGGAAGAGTTTACAGCACTACTTGCATTGTTTGGCACCTGCTTTGAGGTTTGCGAGGACAGCTGGCACAGACTGCTGCCCTAAGATAGCCGTCTTGAAAAGAATCCACAGACTCCTACCCAGCTAAGATTCAGGAGTGCCAAAATGGTGGCTTTCGTTTTGGAGTTCCGACAATAAAGTTTACCTCAACTTGTGTATAAAAGCCAACTTCGCAATGAGCTGGAACTTGCTGAAACGCTTTTAGGGCTTGCCTGCGCCCCTCACATTGTACAACTCTCTTTACAGGGACCGAGGTAGAATTTTGATTAACCCCATCTACTGGATCAATGTTAGGGATCCTTTATACTTTTTGGGGTATGGGATTCCTTATATTTTTGTAAAAAGGATCCACCAGCCCAATAGCGCAGGGGGGTTGGTACCACACAGACCGAGCCTTTTTTCTTCCTAGGGTAATATGGGCTAAGTCTAGGTTTTGCTGACCTACCCTTAGGTAGATAGAATATGGGGTATATGGGGATCTTATTATAGTATACCAAAAGCCATATTCTATCTACTTCAGGGGGACTATAACCCCATATAGGTTTTGCTGAACTTCCTGGCTTCACAGGAGCTGCGGGACCAGCTTTGGCCATCAGGACCGTGACTAGGACCTAGATAGTAGACTTTGTGAATTTGATCTTGGGTCCTACTTGGAGGCTTAGGGTTTAGGGTTTAGGGTTTGTTAAGAATCAACCCCTATAACCCATGTAGTAACCCCATTTATCCCGATCATTAACCTACTTACTAAGTCCCCCTGACCCTCCAAGTAGACCCCAACCAAGCCCACCGTGCGGAAGATGTAGGCCTGAGCCCGACTGAAACCCACAACAAAAGGCTATATTGGGGTAATGGAAAAGAAAATGGAAACGACCATATTACAATAGGGTCTATAATGGAAAAGAAGATGGAAACTACCGTATTAATCCTAGCACTTGATAAATTTGGGGCAGGGGCCCGCCCCCCCCGGCAGAATAAGGAATTGAGGGCGCCAGATTAAAAGAATGAGTGGGGCTCCTGGTCGTTGGGGCTCTTGGACCTCTATTAATTGAAGATGAATATTGAATATCTCTATTATCAGGATTGGTTCCCCAGAAAATTTATTCAAAGCTAGCCCCTTTTCCCCATACGAAAAGCTACCTAATTGTAGCTAGTCTTTGGAGCCTAATTCTACCCCAAAAATGTTCTTTAAATCATGGTCCCTTTTATTGTTGCAGTGCTCGGATTAGGTTGGTATTTTTCTCCTTGGCCGCTTTGAACGCTAGGCAAGTAGCATTTGTAAGTAGATGTAAAGATGGTATCCTCGTTGTGTGCATGGTATTCATAAGAGGGCCACACTCCTACTTGCTAAAACCACCCAGCTAAGCTACCTAAATCGCCCCAAACCCAACAAACAGAAAAACAACTCAGGTAAGCCCGCAACGAGTGCAGCTCAGGCCTACTGGTTGTGGGATTGATCGGGGCGAGGGGCTCTTATCTTGGAGACCCTTGGGATTGAGAGAGACAGATGAAGAAGAAAACAAAGAAGAAGCAGGCAAATAAGTATACGTTTTTGGATATATATACATAGATAGATCCATATACGTGTGTGTATGTATTTGTAAACTCTATGTGGGTTTACGAGCGGATTTGGAGAGTCCCTTCCAGGCCTTCAGGTGAGAAAACGTCCATTTGTTTAATTGCTGGAGGAGCAGGAGGGACAGGGGTAGTAGTCGCAGCAGTAGCATTATGAGGCGTGATGCCCATGTTGTCTCGGGGATAGGAAAGGAGGTATGGATGCCCACGCTCAAGTCTGACATAATTATTCCTATATTCCTATATCAGCCAGTGTATAACCCGACAACCTTATACAACCCTGTATAGGGCCATATACCCCTGTCCATCCCTGTACCTCTAATTAGCCCTACATACCCCCTCCCCCTAAGTATGGCATCCGCTCCCTTTTCAGGGCCCCCAGAGTCAAGCTTTTAGCATTCTGGGGTGTATCTTGCGTCGCCCTATTTATGAAAACTTTGTATTTCAAGCTAGAGTCGAATCAAAGGCAGTGATATAAAGCTTTGCAAGCTATGGCCATCACGCCAGGACTCGATAGGAAATGGACTTGTCAAGTCTGGAGTCTGTTACAGGGGTTTGTTCTGTGTTGAAGAACTTGGCAATAACATTCCAGGGTCTAGCAGGATGTGGTGATGTTCTATGACTCATGCGGGGTTTCCGGACATGGCCTTTCACAAGTTGCCTCAACTTTCTAGGGGGCCCCCTGGCTAAATCGGGACTAACAAGGTATGGCGAAGGTCCTTTTACGATTCTGTAGGGTTGTTTTTTTCAAAGTCCCATGGTATTTCGGAAAATAATCTTCATATCGACACCTAATGAGGACCCCATAATCCCCTTATAATCCCTATAGAGCCCTGAGGTCTCAAGGGTACCCCTACTTCGAGAAACCCTAAACCCTTAACTCTCAACCCTAAAACCTATGAAGCGCAAGCCAGGCCAGCCTCTGTCAATCGCCAGCCTGGAACTGCAGCGCGGCCCCCGCCTTGGGGCATCAAAGGATGCGGGCTTACAGTCTTTTTCGGGGTTTAGGGTTAAGTGCTTAAGGCTCAAGAATTAGGAGGTGAGGGGGGGGTTATGTGTTTGCTTTATGTTTGGGACCTACAATTAGTCAGGCATGTTCCTTGGGGCTTAGAGTTTCGATTTCGAGGCACACATCCTAAAACTCCAAGCTCGCGAAGCCCAAATCAACTCGTTTGGCTGTAGCTCTTTAAAGGTTTAGGCTTCATGCAGGATTTAGGGTTCAGGGTTACTTTAAATGCTGAAGGGCATGGAATGTTTTGTTCTCATCTGACTGAGACACCGGGCATTGCTGTGCCTACAATGCGATGCGCATGTTGAAGCTCAAAAGCTTACCTGAAGCAGGCAGTAATAGTAATAAGAACAGTAGTAGCAATAATCATTAATAGTAATAGCAATAGTAATAGTAATCATAATAGCACTAGTTAGCAGCCATTTCGAATCTGATGGCATGGCGCAGGACCGCCAAGCAGCTCTCACCTCCGCGCTTCTGTGGCACCCCAGGTGAGCGCCTCCCTCAGACGGTGGACTTTTTAGGGTTGTTTCGCAAAATAGGATGCAGGGTTTAGGGGTCAGGGTTTGGGGTTTAGGGCAAGTTTAGGGGTACCCTGGAGACCCCAGGGCGATATAGGGATTATAAGAGGATTGTGGGGTCCTCATTAGGGTCTAGGTTCGCTTGTCGAGGGACCTGGCAGCTGGCGGCCGGCATTTTTCCCCTTTTTGCAAATCTTGCATGTTCGCTATTCGCCGATTGGGACTGAACCGTTGGTTTAGATCTATGAGCCCCAAACCTAAATCTTATATACCCCTACATATCCCTACATATCCTCAATAAAGCGGCCTAACTATTGGATGTTTATAAGGGGCCCAAGACCGGGCCTGTTGTAACCAAGCCCTGATCGCACTCAATTGCATTGTTTTGGTATCTCCATGTCTTAGGGCCCCTTTGTTGGGAGGGTCCTATGAGCAAGAATTCTAGCATCTGATGGGCTGTTTGAGCCCTTTGCTGATTTTCAAGGTTTATGCCCCTAAGTAGATAGAATATGGGGTACATGGGGTTCTTATTATAATATACCCAAAGCCATATTCTAGCTACTTGAGGGGGACTATAGGGTTTAGGGGCATTCCATGGGAGGGAAGATAGGGCTCCGATGCTCACACTGATATGGATAATCAAATCTTGCAAGGCGTCCTTGTAGTATCTCGATTGTTCTGGAGCTTGGAGACAGGAAGAGGCCATATCTCTTAATTACTGTGACATGCACCCTTGTTTAAGTTCTGGCTTAACATTTAATGGTGCAGACAGCCTTCGGGGAACGCAACGCAGAGCGATGGTCAGCTAGAGTTCAAGGGTTTCGTGGTGGTACTTGTGCTGTACCACAAGGTCTTGGCTTGCTCTTTATGCAAACCACATGCGTTCATATAAGGTTTATGTTATTATATTTGGGTCAGTGAGGGGGAAACCTTCTAGGGGTACAACCTTGGAACTCTTGAATAGTCCCACGTGCATACCTACTTGGACTCAAGCTTCTAAACGCTCATTTGCAGCTCTCCATTCCGGAGCCCAGAAGCATCCAGAATCTTGCGGTCCGTTAGCTCAAGTCGAGTGTTGTCCTTCCCGCCGATTGAATTCCTTGCCATTAAGGAAGACATGTCGCAGCGCGCACCCATACTGAGCACACTAAAGCTGAAGCCGCGGGCTCCAAGTTTATGATGGTCAATCAGGAACCCAGATTCAGATTTTAAGATACCTCCATCTCAGGCAGCCCATATCTTTCCACCACCCTGGCGGATGCAAGAAACATGCCGCAGAAGGAGCAGGCAGCTCTGGGCAGACTTGCATGAAGCTAAATGAGTCAGCAGGGTTTGGGGCCTGGGGCCGTAAACCCTGAACCCCAAACGCGCTATCCTCTCTCTTTTTTTTTGTGCCTAGCTGGCTTTGCTGGGACTCCGGAATGAACCATGCATGGTTGAAGCGCTGCGTGTGCCGAAAATCTTTGGGGGGGCATAGGCCTGCGGCATGGCAAGCCTAGAGTTAATAGGGTTTAGGGAACTGCAATTTGCTTAGAGCTTTTGCAATTGTTCCCATGGTTCTCTCCTTTGCTCATTGGTTATAAGTAGGGAATGTAGACCTGCATTCCTAGAGTACCCCTGCATAAACAGAGGTTCATATCATGCTCGATGTTCTTGTCCACTTCATTCTCCAGCATAGTAGGCTACTTCTTCTTTTCCATCTCTTCATCCCGCTACATCTTAAATCCCAACAGACCTAAGCCCTAACCCCTCAATCTCAGAGTAAGTAGAAATTGTATGGCCAACAGCAAGCAAAACAAAACATTTAACAGTCGACCAACTTTCCGGACATGAACCATATGACAAATCTACAAGCACGAAACCCTGCTTCTAGGGTCAGGGGGACTGAGCAAATATACTTATGACCCCTAAAAGCCAACTAATGACCCCAGTGATCCCCATTATTATTGGCCTAGTTGACCCTCGAAGTACACCTTAACTTTGGCAATTCCCCCTTTACAGTAACTGTCCTGAAAGGGCGGTATTCAGGGGCTAGAAACTCCTATTTCCGCAGCAACTGTTCCTGCAAGGGGGAATGGCCTACGCCATACCCTTGGACATACTTAAAACCCTTGGAAGCCGAATAACAACCCCAGTTCTCCCCATCATTAACCTATACTTAGTCCTCCTGACCCTCCGAGTAAACCCTAATCCCCTAACATCCCCTAACCCTAAACCCTAAATTACAATTTCATGGTGTGTGCAGGAGGCTGCACGTTTGGGAGCCATGCGGCTCGCAGTGGCGCAGAGCCGGGCTTCGCCAACACCTCAGGTTTGTCTTGCTACTTTTGTTTTTCGTAGGGAACAAGGGGAGTATATTATAGAATAGGGTTTCAGGGTTTAGGGTTAGTAGGGATATAGGGATTGTAATAAAAGCGCGCCACGCTGGTTAGCAGGGCTTAGACTTAGATTTTTCAGGTTTTAGGATTTTGGAGGGATATGTAGGAGAATCAAAAACAAGATTGAAACTACGATTTAGGGCTTGCATAGGTGTAGGGCTAAGACAAGTTTGGAGGTTAGATGCGAGTTGCTCGAAACGACCCATATTCATCCGAAACAGAAATCCTATAATTTTTGTGTCATTCCATCTATTTCTAGGGTCCGCCTTGTTTTGGGAAGCCCCATGCGTTGTGCACCTAGCAGGTGTTTCATTTGCAGGCTGGCAAGATGCTAAGAATCCGCGCCGGTCAACAAAGAGGTTATGCGTGCATGGTGCGGAAATGTATTAAACAACCCTCAAATCTAAGAGTGATCTCCCAAATACTTACTGATGGGTAGTAGGAAATAAGGGAATAGAATCAAGTATATAATGCATTCCTTTACTTCCCCCCATAGGAGTAGCTTTGCAAGACAAGTGCATCTTTGCCAAGGCCTCCGCCAGCAAGCGCACGGCGCAAGCGCCTCAGTGGCTGCTTGGTGCTTCCTGTCTGCTTGGTATAATGTGGAGAACCCAATAATTGAGAATCAAATGGGAAAGAAACCAGAATATTAAATGGACACCAGGGTTATATAGGGGTCTAATAATACCTACATTGGGCCCTCAAGCTTTTGAAAAGTATAAATACTCAGCATGGATCATAGTAACTCAGGCCGCAGGACTCCACGCTTTGATCATTGCTGGTTGTTGCGTGATGACCGCGATAGAGATTCGTTGCCGGGCAGGGGTGGGTATCGTTTGAGTCCAGGGTGAGGCTTTGAGAGAACAAGGGTTCTCTGCTTCATCGAACGGAAGTGGAGCAGTATTTGCTACATATTGCTCGTGACTACAAGTATTGTAGCTGTTCTTCTTTCCAGTGCAGTGCGGCTCGGTATTGGCGTAGATTCCTACCACTTGTGAGCGCGGGAGGCCCTTTCTCCAAGTAACAAGAATGGTTTCGGATAATACGCATTCAGTAGAGAAGTTTCTGCCAACGTGAAACACCATCTGACTTGGACAAACGCAACATGCGAGGTACTTCTGTGTCTGTCGGGAAAGGATCCATGTTCCGGGGAAGCAATCAAAAACATTGAGCGAAACATCTGTCCTGAGGCGGCAGCGGCACTCGCTTGGAGATCTGAGTCAATGGCAGATTCTCACGCAGACGTTTCCAGTCGTGGTTTCATCCTGTTTCTGGACGGCTCATCGAGCTTTAGGAAGGTTGCAGCGTTTCGCTCGTGGGAAACTCGCTGGAATTCTAATCTTCCGTTGGCGTCCGGATGACTGTAGCTTGCACTCGTATTGTGAGATGGGCCAGTTATTCCGAGCTCTTAGATAAGCAGGTATGCATGGATTGCATGTAGATGGGTGAAGAAGTAGTAGCACTGAGCACGACAACACTTATGCTACCACTACCGCCGCCGCTGCTGCTGCCACAGCCGCCACCACCGCGACCTCAGCCGCCGCCGCCGCCCCCGCAGCAGCAGCAGCAGCAGCAGTAGTAGTATCTGTGGATTCCAGTAACACTGTGCTGGAAGGAAAAGCCAGTCCAGTTCAAGCGAAACTTCAAGGTTCAATCGTCATTACACTAGGCTTGACCCACGGTGAGGCCCATGCGAGCCAAGAATCTGCCCAAGGCGGTAGCAGGGAGCTTCCGAAAGTGCTGGTCACTTCTTCAGGTCCTTGTATATGGAGTCTCATATTTTGGAGGATAGACCTCCTGATTTTGGAAGCCGCCATGGGAATGAAAAGCGCAGCAGCTTGTAGGGAGGGAGCCACTCCCCCAGCTCTATGGGTACTGAAAGTTGACAGGGTTAAGTGCTATACAGGGCTATACTATCCCGATAATGGAGCACCAAATGGAAAAGCACATGGGAAATGACATGGGGACTGCTATTTACAGTGGTTGGGCTAAAAGGATCGCGCGTCGCACGCCCCTTGAACTCACGTCAGCTACATCAAGGATCAGCAATCGCACTGTACTCCCGCCCGCCATCCGACTTGGATACAGAAGAGTACCTACTGCTAGTTGCAATGTCAAATCATGTGGACGAGAATGGCTCCTGTATATCAGTCACAAAAAACTTGTGACGGACATTTCTTTGGAGGATCTTGCAGCGTCCCAAAGGGACACGGCCGCGACATTTCAGAAGGCGAGTGCCTAGATGGGCTTGCCTGACGTGCATTCCCTATGCTTCAGGCATATCACATCAAGCATGATTTGCAACAAGTGAGCTGAGCTCATCAGGCTCAGCCCATCGGCACTGTAATACCAGAAGCGAAGGGAGGCTTATGTTAAGGATCTTCAACCGAAGGAATCCAGGTAAAAAAAGTAGCTCAACGTCAGCATACGCAACGCTTTTGCCCAGGCGCCTCAATTGCGCAGTTACTTCCAAGCCTCCCTTCCTCGACCAAGAGAGGTTGCACAAAGTGGGCGCTTCCAACGAAAAAGTTGATGCCAGGGCACGACTGAAAACTTACCTTTGGTTCGCTAGGGATAAAGGAATGGACCCTGAAAGTAGTCCCTATAGAACCCATGATAGTAGTTTCCATGTTACTTTCTGTTCCTTCATTCCCAGCTGACCAAAGGTAAGGAAATCAGCACAGCAAGGCATGGCCAGAGAAAACCCTAAACCCTAAGCCCCAAGTTGCATTTGTTGGTGGGCTCCTGGTACTGAAGTGGTCAGAGATGAAAAGACATGTAGTCATCTTGCTTTCTTGCATGCGCGCAGCTTTTTCTGTACGAATATGTTGGTCATGAGTCAGGACTTCTTCAAGCATGGCTTCTTTGAACCCCACTGGCAAAAGCAGGGCATGGAGAGTTGTTAGGATTGGGGAGAATCCAAAGACTCATCGATGTAAGTGTCGTTTTTTTATGGATCCGCTTGTCAGGGGCACCTGTGCTGGGTCAGATCAAGCTTGCTTCAACGAGTCCTTTTTCATTGGCAACTGAACTTAGCTGAAACGAGATACCATTTCATGTTCTATTTTTGCATTCCCATTTGATTCTCCACTGTCCATTACCACAAGTCCAAACCCTCGACATCCCCATATGGCTTCACATAACCCGCAATAACCCCCTTCCATTTCGGCCCCTGATACAGGCCTAGCCCCCCTGACTTCAGCCGCACCAGTAGACTAGCGATGCCGTGTCTCGCGCTTGCTGAGCGCCATGGACGCCCTGCAGGCCAAGACAAACTGTCAGGGGTTGAGGAACCACAAAGTGCCAAGAGAGGTATAGTTGGCTTTGTGCGATACTTTGAATTCAGAGCAAGGGGGGGCCAGGGGGGGAAGTAACAAGCGAACTATAGCTGGATGATCATATTCCCGATGTATTGTACTATACTATAATATACTATGATATACGTTTGTATACTGAGATATATACTGTAATATATACTATAACATATACTATAATACATACTACAATAAGAGATTTTGGGCTTGCATGGGTGGCAGCCTGCGAGATTGCGGGATGCCTCCTCTTCCGTGTGACCATCTGCATCCCTTACATTCTGTATCAGTGCATGGAGTCGCTCATTGGGGTTTAAGGTTTAGGGTTTAGGGCTGGGGGTTCGCAAGGAAGGCAGGAAGGGATCCTTGTAGTAGACCCTGTATAATCCCCAATAACATAGGTAGTGGTTTCAATTTTCTTTTCCATTCCTGCATACCCTCCTCACCAGAGGTAAGTTTTATGATTCGTATATGAACCCCTAGTGTCCATTTCATTTTCTATTTGCTTTTCCATGTAATTCTCCGCTGCTGTGTTTCCCCCTAAACCCTATCTAACCCCCTTTGTAATCCTGTATATCCTTATGGGAGGTATACAGGTTGTTCTCAAAATTGTGGACCCTTTGGATTATTGATGGGACTACGGCACCTAATATTGGAAGGTACCAAACTGGGACCCTGGTTTTGGGAACTCCCCACATGAGGGTTTGGGGGATCATCCCGCTACCTGCACCAGGTGCGAGTCCTTCGCCTCACCGGGGAACCAGTGGAGCTGGCGCTGGCGCCCGAGGCAACTGTCCACGAATTGCCGCTGGGATCTTCTGAAACGTCATGACAATCAAGGATGATGGGATCATGTACGTAATGATGGTAAAGAGAATGGAAACTACTACAATATTATAGGTCATATTTGGATCCTAATTCCATTTCTGTTGTCAGTATTATTCTTACCGGTGGTATTGCCATGTCTTGTTGTGAGAAAAATTCCTGATGTTGCAAGTCTTATTACTATTCCTAGTACTGTCAAGCTATGTTTGTTATCATTTCATGGCAAGCAGGCTTGTTTATAGTACTGATCATGGCCTTGTCCTTTCTTAGCTTGCTTCAGCAGTTGAACATTATGATAGCAGTAGCAGCAACAGCGATGACGGGAATCTGTTCTACTGTGGTAGTGGTACTTGTCTTAGCAGATGAGGAGGAGGAGTGTCATCAGTCTTACCTCTGCAAAGAGTTAGGATGAGACCCTAAACCTCTAGAGCCTAATTCATTCCCGTCCCAACAATGGACGTGGATAACAGTGGTAGCCATACTCACAGTCTGTGCAGATACTTGCCGCAGCAGCAGGCGGCAACAGCAGCAAAAGTATGTGTAGCAAAGCAGAGCAGGTTCAGTCGCTATTCGTTACACAGCTACTCCTGCAAAAGATGGCACAAAGGTAAGTCGAATCAAATCTTGTTTCACGGGACTTCTTGGCAGCTGCTGATCTTTCTGATTCGTACGTGATAGGTTGACCTTTTTTGTAAGCAAGCAGGGGTTCAGTTGCAATCCGACAAAATGCCAACCAGCCAATCATGGGGGTCAGGTTGAGGTTGGCACTCCATTCAGGTGCATGCAGTTCAACACGGCACCATTGGCCTGAACCACCCAAGCCGCCCCCACCGGGGCAGAGAGGACAGCCATGGCTGTAGTGGCTACTACTTGTACTGTACTACGCGTGCACCAGAAAATTGTTTGGCAGATGTCTGTGTTTCGAATGAGCCAACTGAGGAAGCTGCTTCTGCAAGAGACCTGCGATGTGCCCTACTTCTGCCAAAAGGCAGACCGGCAGCATGCAAACAGGTCGATGCCGATGTTCATATTACATGCCTTCTTGGGCCGGGAACCTGCCTTCTGCCTTTGTGTTGACATGCGTGCTTGCGCTCAACTTGCAAACTAGAACAGCGACGCGCTGATATGCTGCAGGCTGAGAAAATTCTGCGGGCATGCATTCACTGTCTTGCTGGCTAGTGAACCTGCTAACCATGGAAGTGGAGTTATGTGGGTTGCATGTAGAACTCAATGGACCTGCATTTCAGAATACGTAGCTCAAACGGCTTCATGGCCCGCGCCATAGCCATGGAGTCCAAAGCCCTTTTGGCACTCCTTGTCTACTCGGAAGGTAATGCTGGATCACTCGCTACTCAACACTGCCGTGTCTTGGCTTAGTTTGAATCCGGGCTCTCTGAGACCTTCAAGCATAATGAGCAGAAGGACCATGAAGTTTCGGACGGTGGTATAGCTGCGTTTGGCGCATTTCCGATCTACTCGGACTTCCTGTCCCCATGACTTTGACATACTTTAACCAAATGCTTAGAGCAGATGCGGTGGTTGCCTGCGGTTTTCTTAGAGGAAAACAGGCATGGAAAGCGTCTAAGAGTAAGCTGTGCTCAGGGACGTTTTGGAGGCACAAGATGCAGATGCAGTTCAAGACAATTGCAGTTCGCTCAAGGATGCGCTGTCCTCGCTTCAGCAGCCTATATGCCGTCATCTCGGTCAAGGGATTGAAGGAATGGACCTCCCTTCTATATGTACATATGTACACTCCCCCAAAATGTAGTCTTTTGATGTGTTCTGGTGTCTTGCTTCATACCATGATTCTGGAGGAGGGGCCTAGGATCCCGCAACCCTCACATGTGTCCGTTGTACCGGTTTGCCTTAAGCAGCACAGGGTCAGGTGTCGGATGTCCAACAGCTCGCGGTGCGCTTTGCAGCATGTTGCTTGTTCTAACTGTTCAGGGTTTAGGGTCTCACCCGTTATTGACAACCAGGTATATCAAGCCGCGCAAATATTTTGGTTTCCAAGCGTGGCACTGAGGCTCGAGATTCAGCATATTATCAAGCAAGTACTTCACAATCCGAAAGAGGATCTCACCATTGGCCATCGATCTTCTGAAGCCAGTTGTGGAAATCAACAAGCTCTCACGGCAAATCCGAAACCCTAAATCCTTCTGTCGGCGCTTCTGAGTTTGTGCTACAGGCACTGCACGCATCCAGCTTCTATTCCTCAACCTGACTGTAACATGATGGCGCTATATGATGGTTTCCCAAAATTAAGGGTACCCTTCTGAGGGTCCGCATACCAAGGATGATGATATGTATATATATATATATGA